>OU343221.1:349753582-349800169 GCA_910596185.1 Chrysanthemum makinoi | reverse complement strand
AGTATTATCTAAAGTAGCTTCATCTACAGTGCTGACACAAGGAGCACTATTATCTGGGACAAACTTGTTACTAGTGTCTGCACTATTTTTATTATCATCATAGGGCTCATCAGATTCAAGAATACTTTGGCTGCTCTCATTTTGTTGATCATAAAAATTCAGATTATTCAAATTATGTTCTTCAAACACAAAATCTTTAGTAAAAGAATTATTTTTAAAAGGAAACACAGTTTCATAGAATTTCACATCATTAGAAAAAATAAACTTCTTTTGTTAAAGATTAAACAATCTATACCCTTTCTTATCAAAAGCATATCCAACAAACACACATTTGTCAGATCTAGAACTGAATTTATCAGATTCATTCAACACAGTTGAAAAACATAAGCAACCAAAGCACCTTAAATTTGACAGATTGGGCTCAATTTTATAAATAATTTCATAAGGACTTTTACCAGACAACACGGCAGTAGGTAACCTGTTAATCAAATAGGTAGCAGTTAGGATAGACTCAGACCACATGTTCAAAGGTAACCCCCCTGAAACATGAGGGCTCTAGTAGTGTTTAACAAATGCATATGTTTTCTTTCAACTACACCATTCTGTTGGGGTGTATAAGGACAAGAAGTTTGGTGAAGTATCCCATTACCAAGGAAAAAACTCTCAAGTTTTTTTTTTTTTTATTTATTTTTTTTTTTCAAATTCTGTACCATTATCACTACTGAAAACTTTGATAGTTTTTTCAAATTGATTTTTAATGAGATTAACAAAGTTTACAACCTTATCATATACTTCACCTTTATTTTTCATAAGAAACACCCAAACAACCTTGGTGTAATCATCAACCACAGTAAAAAAGTATTTAAAACCATCCTTACTAGTCACTCTATAAGGACCCCAAACATCTAGATGAACAACATCACCCAGAGACTTAGTTTTATGATCACTCAATGGAAAAGATTCTCTAACTTGTTTAGCTTTATGACATATTTCACAAGGACTAGAACTGGTAGTTTTAATATCTTTTATTCTATTTTTTAGCATAGTTAAGACTTGATCAGAGGGGTGTCCAAGTCTGTTGTGCCAAATACAATTTGACAAAACACAACTCTTAATGTCACTATTATTAACCCTCTTACCTTCATCAAGAAAGTAAAGACCACCTTTCTCACTACCAGTCCCCATCAGGAACTTTTGAGTTAAATCCTGAATTTTACATATAGAGTTATTAAAGCTAACAATCACATTATTATCTTTAGACAACTTATGAACAGACAACAAACAGACATGATAACCAGGAACAACCAACATATCTTTAAGAATCAAATTATTACCAAATTTAAAACTGCCAATTTGTTTGACTAAAGCAACAGTCCCATTGCAATGTGCTACAGTTAACTTTAAGTGAGAAACATCAATTATGTCAAAAAGAAATGTTGTAGAAAAGGTTATATGTTGGTTAGCTCCTGAATCAATAATCCACCCAACATAAGCACTATATGTACTTATATTAGAGTTGAAGCTAAAAAATATACAAGAGAAGAAACTGATAACACAATTAGAGGTCATGACAGTACCTGCAACACTAGCATGAGCCTTGCTAGCATCACCTGTACTACTAAGTAAGGACATTAATCTTTGATACTGATCACTAGTAAGAGTATGAGAGATACTCTTACTAGTATCATTCACATTATTAGCACTATTTTGAGACATATTTCCTTTTTTAACAAAACCAGGAGGATACCCAACCAATTCAAAACATCTATCAATAATGTGGCCATTCATATTACAATGCTTATAGACAAGGTTAGATACCCTGCCAAACCTTCTATTATTATTGTTTCTATTAGAGGTCCAGTTATTGTTTTGAGAAGTGAGAGTATTAGGCTTAGCAGCAAAGGCTGCAGCCCCATTTTTAACAGTTTTATTAGTCACATTACTATTCCTGTGTGATTCATCTCTAGACAGAGTAGCAAAGGCAGATTTAACATCAGGTAAAGGATCTGTAGTGAGAATAAGACTTCTAACAGAACTGAAACCATCATTAAGACCCATAAGAAATTGCATCAGCCTCAAAAGATCTGAATGCTTTTTCAAAGTGGGAGCAGTTTCACAAACACATGTGGGCAGATCAACAAGGGAGTCAAATTGTCTCTACAATGCATTAAACTCATGATAGTATTCAGAAAGACTCGTACCAGATTGAGTTAGAGTATGAATTTTATGATGCAGGTTATAAATCACAGACCATCTTCCTTATTGTATGTCTCACTTAATTCATCCTAAATAGACTTAGCATTAACAGAAAACACTTGTCCTTTATAAAGATCTTGTGAAATACAAACAAGAATCCAAGATAACACAACAGAATTGCACCTATCCCATTGTGTCTAATATAGAACATCATTGGGATCTCTAGCACACTTCCCATTAATGAAACCAAGCTTATTTCTAGTATGTAAGGCCAACTGCACTTAGGTTACTGAACTTATAAAACATGACATTTGAGGTCACTGAACTTAATAAAATGTTCACTTAGGTTACTGAACTTGTAAAAACATGAAATTTATGTTACTTAACATATGAAAAATATACGATTAATTCACTCCTATCAACACTAAAATATGCTTCCTATAAGTTCAGTAACCTTAAACGAACTTTTTTGAAAAGTTTAGAAACATATTTGTATATTAACCCTTATTATAATTCATATTAGTATTATTGTTTTCTTGTTTTATGAAGAAACAAAGACATCCGACTTTCCCTTTATTTTATGACAGAGAAAATATTGTTGGGATTTTACAATCTAAGTTAACCATTAACTACGAGTAAGCAGCGGATAATGGATCTAGTTTAAGTAATCAAGTTAACACGTACAATAAACAAATAGAGTATAAAAGTAAACAAGAAAACTAACCCTCGTAGTCACCCGCAAGTAAAAAACTAGAAACCAAGTAATCAACACGATTACCTCTACGAGTGCTCACACAAACACGTAATCCGAATACGCCCGATATGCTAGTCGTGTCACGTTTACCAAACAACCCTTGTAAAAACTTTAAACCCTCAAACCAAAATAAACAACAAAACGCTGCCTATGTCCGAGATCAAACAAACCCGAGAACCAAACAACCCTTTGTTATCCGATGTCGGGTAAAGGGTACCCGATATATATCTTCTTCTGCCCGAGAACTAGAGCAATCAAAACACCAATTCTTGGCTGTTCTTATCGACCAGGAAACACCAAGAAACAATAACAATAAACCCTATATCACTCTTGAATCAATAGATTCAAGTTAGGGTTTCAAGAGGCAATCGAAACAAACAAACCCTAGATCGGTTTTATGATTCCAATCGGCTGAAAACAAGGTGGTGATGGATCGGTGTAAACTTGCTATAAAGAGAGTGTGTGTGTCGTGAAGTATAGAAGCTAGGGTATGAGGTATATAAAGCCTTAGAACCCTAGCTTGCTTGAGCTTCAACTTGTGCTCCAAGTTAAGCTTATATACCATATCTCACACAACATACCATAGGCCGAAACCCACCCCAAGCTCCCT
The DNA here is from genome assembly GCA_910596185.1 of Chrysanthemum makinoi. Taxonomy (NCBI): domain Eukaryota; kingdom Viridiplantae; phylum Streptophyta; class Magnoliopsida; order Asterales; family Asteraceae; genus Chrysanthemum; species Chrysanthemum makinoi. The sequence continues at coordinate 349,796,609 of OU343221.1, read as the reverse complement.
TCCTTTGGACCGGCCATTGGGCTAGGAGCAAGTGAAAATCGGTCCTATTATATCTCGGGTCAAAGACGGGTCAAACTTGAGCTTTAAACGTTAAACGTACTCTAGTGTTTTACGTATGTGCCCCCAATAGGCTCACACACTTCTAGTCGTATCGAGCTAATCCAACTACCATTCCAACAAATATTTGTGAGGTCTTACAACCGATGAGGGAATTATTAAGAGCTGTAATCATCGGAGCACAAGGGACTCCATATCATGACGGTCGTTTCTTCTTTGGTGTGTGTATGCCAGGTGGATATGTTACTTCTTTTAGCCCAGAGCCTGTATGTCATCGTATTTATACTTAGGATTTCCCAATAATGTGCATTATTTACATGTAGTAGCGTGCTCAGTGAGTTCAACTATTTTTTGTTTCAGCGGGTGCGGTATCACTGGCATCACTCTGACTGCCTTTCTATCAATCCACACATCTACGCGTCGGGTAAAGTTTCCTTGAGCCTTTCGAGGAGAGCGTGTAATGGCAAAATAGACAGGGAGGAGATATGGGTTCCTGGCACTTTGAATACAGACAAAAGTGCCAGCATCAAAATCACCTATTATCTTTATCACATGTGTGAATTGGTCGACTTTGGAGTTAGAGTCTTCATTCATACATCGTTAATAACTGCATGTCCCTTTTTTCTATGCCTGCTAACTTCAGCAGAATGTCATCTCACTTTTAAAAGGTTTGATATTCGCATCGTTTGTTATCACTAATCAATGAACATAGCAAATCACAACATCAATGACTACATAAACCAATCTCTGCGGCCAGCATTTCAGGGAACATATTAAAGTTACATAGAAACATACAAACACACATTTGTGTTGATATGATAAGTACACAATGATCCACTATATATACATTCTTTATATCATAAATAGACTTATAAAAATGACCTTTAACATGAGTAAACCAAATCTTTTTTATCATCTGCCGTCTACCTGAGTTAATGTTGCTCCATTAACCGATGATGGTGAATGAAGACATGAAGTGGAGTAGATTTCATTTCCTTGAATAAAGAAGCCAGGTTGTTTTGGAGAAGGTAGAGAACCTTCTCCACCCAACATGGCAACAACTGACGGTGTGCAAGGTCTATCTTCTGCTCGTTGTTGCACACACAATAGGCCAACGTGTACTGATCGCAACACCTCAGAAACAGAATAGGAGTTACCTAAACATTCATCAAGTAATTCGAGAGACTTTCCTTCTTTGCAAAGTCTCCATGCCTAAATGAATCCAAATAAAAAGCACAAATTAGTTCAATCAGAAAGGTCGTACATCAATATCATATCCTTTTTATGTATTTATATGCTCATACTTGATCACAAATGTGTGTTTATGGACCTTTAGTAGCCATATCATACTGAAATTTGCATATTTGTATATATGTATATGTTTTCATCATTTCATGATTATATTCAATACACTTACATGTCCAAGAAGATGATCATGGTGTTTTTCATGAACAAAACCTCTATTTTTCTCCCCGCTCACAATCTCCAACACTAAAACCCCAAAGCTGAATATATCCGACTTTATCGAGAAGAGACCATTCACTGCATACTCTGGAGATATGTATCCTCTGAATAGAACAAAAGACCATGGAAATTAATACACACTATATATATAAAATGCATTAAACTATACCAACTTTAGGGATTCTTACAAGGTTCCCACTACTCTCTTGGTATTTGCTTCACTTTCGTGTTCTTTAAACATTCTGGCCAAACCGAAGTCAGATATCTTTGGACGCATCTGATGATCGAGTAAAATGTTCCCGGCTTTTAAATCCCTATGTACAACCTTAAGCCGGGAATCTTGGTGAAGATAAAGAAGACCTCGAGCAATTCCGTTAATTATGTGGAACCTTTGTGGCCAATCAAGTAATGACTTTCTTATTCCATCTGCATATATTTGCAACAACTTAGTTTATTAATAAACTATATCCCTTTGCAATTAGAATTAATATCATTTTTATTTTACAAGATTGAAAAAGCTGAGAGCCCAACCAAATATGAAACTGTCCAGACTTTTGTTAGGCATGTATTCATAAAGTAAGATTGTCTCATCGCCTTCAATGCAGTATCCCAAGAGCTTCACAAGATTCCGATGCTGAAGTTTAGCAATACAGATGACTTCATTCTCAAATTCTTCAAGCCCCTGCTGAGAGGACTTTGAGAGCCGCTTCACAGCAATCTCTTGTCCTTCTAGCACACCCTGAAGACTAACATATTTACTACATGCTTTTATGTTGAATGTAAAAGTATAAAAATATTATATTACGGGGTAATCCCTTTACAAAAAAAAAATGTATAAACAAACTTGTTTAACATGTACTTATTCAAATTATTTACCTTGTAAACTGGCCCAAACCCACCTTCTCCCAGCTTGTTTTCATCCGAAAAGTTATCGGTAGCCATAGAAACTTGAGATAAGCTATACAAAGGAACATCTATACTTCCCTTCTCGCAGCTTCCTTTGTGATCTCTATCAAGAACCGTTACATTCCTACCTAGAAAATATGACGTGTGGTTGTCAAATGTTTATCATAAGGTAATTATTTACATGATGTATAGCATACATCTAATATATATATAGAAATTCAGATCGATATCACTTGCCTTCTCTTTCTGCATCTGATCTCTTCTTCCTTTTACTCCAAGTGTAGAGTGTAAATATCAGGCCCAACAAAATCATTCCAGTTGATATTGACAAACTAACTTCAATAGCTACTCGTTTTTTTCTGTTGAAGCTGGAACGGAGATCTAAGAGATATTACGAAGTTAAAGCAAACAAAACATTTGTTAAAATAACAGGATGGAACCAAACATCATATGAATAGAAAATTGCATTATTATTAGCTATGTACTGGCTTACCTGATAATTCAGAGGCTTCCAGTCTAACATAAAGGTCTTGCCCGTTTTGTGCGTACTCTCGAACATCAACCAAATTACCAAACCATTGCAAACATCCAAATCCAGTGATGTTTGGAGTTGCATATGCGGTGCAAGAGCAATTATGCTTACAAGCTACCTCACATTCCTGGAGGTTCATATTGGTATCATAAACGGCATTTTGCGTGTCTGGCAATTTCACGTTTGAAAACTTCAGGAATCCCTCTTCAGGCCCACAATCCAAGGTTCTACTCCTTTGACATCCACCAGTCCCATTATATGGATTCAGATCTTGTGGGTTTTTAAGCTCAAATCCTTTCAAGCAGACACAATTAGGAATTGAAGAAATTCTACATATTCCATATGGGCCACATAGTCCATAGTTGTCACAAGAATCCACGGGAAAGTTCATATCATGCATCCATTCTTGGCTTGGCAAATTCAGCTGAGAAACCTCAACCTTTCCATCAGGAGTTGCTACCGATCTTATCAAGAATCTGGGGCTATCATATGTATACATGTAATACATCTCGTTCTTATTCACAATCAAGTCATATTTGTACCGAACAGTAGGGTCAGGCTTATAGTTTGGGTGGCCAGCAAATGACATACCAGTATACGGCCCAATTCTTGCTTTAATAACCGAGCTTTTCCTAATGTATAGTTGAACGTATTTACCCTTAACCATTAAAAACCAGAATGTATACTCACCTGGGAAAGGATCATCTGCACTCCTCCAAGATGTCAGATATGTTTCTCTTCCTGTTACAAAGTTCTTGCCCAACTTCATTCCTGGTAACAAGGTATCTCCAGGGTGATCAAAGCTTTGCCAAATGTAATTTTCCTTGTTGAGAAGATTTTCACTAGTGATAACAAAATTTCCCGTATCTAAGAGTTTTGCTATGGGGTTCACATTTGTGCCAGATGCCGAGGAGTTGGATGACCAAGTGATGGAACCACTGCCATTGACAAGGGACAGGTTTCCATTGCTGTCCAATTTAACCACTCCTGAGGTATCGATAAGTGGAGTTTCACGGTTAGCAACCCATAAAACTGTTTGAGGTGATGTGTTCTTATACCATATCCCCAGGTATCGATTCTTCGAACTTCCTGGGCTAAAGAAGCCCAACTCAAATCTTTCATTTCCTGAAACAATGGTTTCACCATCTGTGATTTTCTGAAAAACAGTTATGTTGTCTAATGAACTGCAAGACGATAGCATTAGAGCGAAGAAGGTAATATATGGGAGTAACATTATTATTGAATGTACTGAACTTTCGATTTGCCAGTTGCTCATTGTTGGAGATCTAATGTGAGTTTGGCATGTTAAACTAAAGTGGGTTTGTATATTTGGACATGTAATTAAAATGAATCAAGAAACAAAGACTATTGGTAGAGTTTAATGCTTTGAGGAGCATTAAACTTGAAGACTGCAAATAGTACAAGTTGTGGATTCAAGTGGGATGTGGAGCAATCATGCTTGTAACTGTCTCCTCCATGTAACTTTTTTATGCCGTGCAAACGGCCCATGAAGTTTCATATTTGTATTTCGCGGTTGAGCAATGTAAAATTTACGTGCATGTATATTCTCACTATGCTTATACATACTTTTAAAAAGTTTCAAACTCGATCTTCAATTAACATGAATCAGGCTAATTAGATTAAAATAATTTAGCAAAACAAGTTGAATTTGTCACCCAACCAAGATACGTTCGAAAACAAGTTGGTTAACTGTGTGGGCCAAAAAAGATATTAATAAAAAAGTAGTTGGTAGATGGAAGTCATCAAATCGTTAATAGAGGCTGTCACTATATGCGCCCTACAAGAGATGTATGTCGGGTGTTTCTTAAATTAAGTGGCTTAATGTTTAGATTAGTCACTTATTCATGAAAGTGATGTTTTTGTGGGTTTTTCCATTAAGATAAAACAAGAGTTTGCTCACTTAATAAGTAAAAAAGAAACACTGTGATATAGGTAAAAAGTGAATCATATGGAGCAACATGAGATAGTCAACGAAAGTCAACATAACAATCAAACATTAAGTCAACAACCCATTATAACTACTTTTCCCGCCTTATCATTTTTATACCATTTTCACTTGTATAAATAGATGTTAGCATTACATTGAGAAGTAGTCTTGAATTTGTAAACCTTTCCTATCTTGTAACAAACCCAACAGTCTAATAGCAAATCCCTTTCTCAAGTTCGAATATCTTATTCTTTATCATTTAGAGTTCCTGCTTTTGAATAGTTCTTCTTCAATTTAATATGATTTCTGGAAGAACATATTTGTAGTCTATCACACTGCATAAGATGTCGCCAAAGAAAGGTTAGCATGCATATATCGTTTTCAACTTATATTCTAGGATTTCTTGATTTAGGTTTTAGATGTTCAAAAAATATGCGTATTCAGATATCCGAAGAAATTGATCAAAATTTATTAAAAGGTTGGGTTTCATGAAATGTTAGTTTGGGAACTTATATAAAAGTTTTTCGAAAATTATAGATATTTAGATATATAAATTTGTTATCCGAAATTTCGGATATCCGAGTTTAAAGAACTTAGCTAAAATAATGGGTCTAACATAAAACCATCAACTCAAATTTCGGATATCCGAAAACCGAACCACAAAAAACCAAAAACCAACCGAACTTTTGGTGCGTGGTTTGGTTTTAAAAAAACTTAAAATCGAATTTTGGGTTCGGGGTTTGGTTATAGCCAAAAATCGCCCCATGCTCACCCCTAATTCGCAAGTTACAGGTAGGGGTGTCAAATGGGTTGACCCGACCCGAACTCAATAAACCCTTACAGGTTCGGGTTGATTCAGGTCTAACTTAGCTTATCGGATTTATCGGGTCAACTCGATAGCCTAATAGGGTCGGGTTAGGGTTCTAATTAGTTTCTTATCTGGTTATCGGGTCAATCCAATAAAATACAATGACATACAGTATTAACAAATCTTTGATTTTTGAACAGAAGCCCAATAACAAATCCTTTTTAAGTAGGTTACTGTTGGGAAATGCTTATGTATTGTTTTTATGGACATACAATACTACTTTTGTCTAGTATGAAGCACTTCTGGTACCAGTTGGTTGTTGCGCTTTGTTTCTCAAACAAGAAGCACAAAGTATGACAACACAACAAGATCATATATATATATGTACATTTAAATTTAATTTAATTATGTCATATGTTTGTCCATTAACAGATAATAATCCTAGCATTATAAAACATTTGTCCTAAAGTCTAACATTCTTGTTTGATAGCATTAAGTTTTTTCCTTTTCTTATTGGCCTTATTTATTTATTTTTTTCCTTAACAAGTAACCCGATGACCCGATTGACCCGATTCCTTATAGGGCCGGGTTGTGAGTTATATATATTTTTTCTTTCCAAAACCCGATAGACCCGACCCCATAAGCCTCAAACCCGACCTGATAACGCGATTGACAATTTGACACCTCTACTTGCAATATGTGACACAAGTAACGAAATGACCACAAAGGTTAAATATTCTCATACTATAAGGTCTAAACACGTCAACTTCTCAAACTAAATTAAATAGAAAGGGTCGATCAAATATTTAACAGGTTGGTTTTCGTTTGTTTGCACTTTTTTTCTACTCGTTTTGATCTAGAAAACGCAGACTAAGATTTATTTGGTCGTGTGATCTTCATTATTTCAATGTAAGTTTATTATTATTGTTGCTGTAGGTTTTATATATTTTCTAAATTCTATAGGTTGTTTTGTTGTGTGGATATATAAATTAAAATGTATGTAGTAACTCGATTAGGTTATTAAAATTTTGACATTGTGTAAATTTCCCGTTTGTAGGAAAAGGTTGTGTCCGGTTGTTGTTGGGGATAGAGCCTTATATGAGATTTCGGAAGTACTGAATATAACGGTAATTTAGCTTCAATATTAACAAACATATAGAACATAAAATCATATATCATCACTTTTTTTGTGGGAAGTAAAATTTGAGGCCCGAATATACAATGAGGTTTACATTTTGAGGCCTCTTATAATTTTGAGGCCCTCTGCGATTGCACGCCTTGTATACGGCTCTGGTTGGGGACAAGGTGAAACAAAAGTAGGTACAGTGTATAAACAATCATTATATCATCAAATTAATTTAAGTTGATTTACTGGTTTACTTTACATATGAATAGACTTGTTTTTGTAAACAACTAAAACTTAAGAGTACAGACGATAATATTGTGCAAATGCACTTTATGATAAGATAATTTCTATAAAAATTTGTATTTATGCTACCAACTTGTAGAAAAAATGTCGGAATACGGAAGGAAAGTTCAAAGGAAGAATCAGTTGACTCAAACTCTTGCTTCAACATCTATGCAGAGGAAGAATCAACTAACTCAAATTCTCGTGTCAACAATGACGACTGAGTAAGACTATCGTGTGGTTAAAACTGACTATATTTTCTGCTCGTTTGTGATCGTAGATTGTTTTAACTTTGGCATTAGGGTTTAAACTGACTGTTAATCTTGGTAGTGTTTAATAGATGGACTTTTTTATTTTATTTTTAAGTTTTGTGGAAATCCTGAAAAGTACTCGTATATCAAATAAGCATAATTTGATCTTAAACCTGTGATAAATGAGTACCTATAGTTTGAATTCGGGACGATTAAATTGTTTGTTCTCCGCAAGTGATAATGTGCCTATGGCTTAAGATTGCAGGTGTAATGTTGTGAATTATGAAGTCAGATGTGCTTTGTATGTTAAAATTTAACATGCTTTTGAGGGAAATTTTGTTACTACTTTGAATTAGTTACACCATAGTATTATTGTAACAAAATCATATTGAGATTGAATATCAGATAGACATGGTACATCTTTTTATAAAAAAGGATCTTACACACTTGTATGTTCAATGAGTTATCATGTCTTTGTTGCTGATGTGGAAGTTAACTCGGATCATCAAAGCAACATTTATATGTTCCTTGGTTGTTTCTTATAAATTCATGATACTACGTGATCGACTCTCATTTTTAAGACTTGTTGTTTGTTGTTTTTCTTTCTGTAACAAAAGAAGAAGTTCCAGGCTGTACCAGATGAATGTTATAGATTAGCAATCAAGAAGATGTACGAGAATTTCTCAAGAAACGGTATATATGATAAAGAAATGAAAGATTTGTGAGTAGACCTAAAGGATAGTCCCATGGCAAGCCTTGCTTATCTTGATGAACAAGATGTACTTCTGAAAAGGTATCAAGACTTCAAGAAGTTTGATGTAGTGGAAGACTATTCCACTACAAGAAAAAAAGGCTATAGTGACGACAGGAAAATCATCACTAAAGGTGGAAAAGTCGTCACTAAACTGGTTTAGTCACGAAAATCAAGGTCGTCACTTGTCGTCACTATAGCTCCGTCACAAATTAAATAGTGACGAAATTGAATATCGACACTAACTAGTGACGAGTTAAATTCGTCACTTAATTTTTGTGACAACCTATTTTGCCCCTCAATTTCATCACTGAATCGGTTATAGTCGTCACTGTTTGACGAGATTAGTGACAAATAAAATGCGTCATTTACGGACTGAAAAACCAACAGAAGTCACGATAAAAGTGGTCACTATTATTGCCTTTTAGTGACAAGAAAGTCGTCACTGAATAAAGATAAATTACAAAAAAAAATATACCATTTTTTGCTACAATTACTATTGCCAGCAAATCAAAACTGCTATTCAATAATGATCAAAATCCATAAATTCATAATATTAATAACATCTGAATAACATGAAATTCTATGATTTAAGCTTGTGACAAGTATATCACTATTACGTCAACCAAAAGGTACGGACGTCCTGCAGCCAAGACTCATTTTCACCATCAAACAACGATCACTGCAAAATGAAAGTAAAGGTTTAGCTCTTTGTGACTTTGAACTAATTGATCACTGTAATGTCTGCCATATTCAATAATAGTGTTGGTTTCTGTAATGTGGATAATAAAAACAGAACAAACCTGGCGGAGGTCAAGCTTCATCAGTACCATCCCAAAGACAGAAACTCTTCATATTAGATCAGCAAGCCGTCCATCAGCTAGAATTCCCGACCCAAAAGATTTCTGTGACAATTACAGTTACTCCATTCGCCTATCCAAAAACAGATGACATATTGTTCCATATTTCAAGTGTTTTCCTTTCATATAGGCCTGGGTAGAATAAGGTGACAGTGTGATAGTGGTTTAGAAACAATAGGATACCGTGCATTATACCAGAGATTTATAGCACATCACGAGTGTTTGCAACAGCTGATACTGGGGAGTCATAGTATTCACCAAGATCCTTGTCGAAAGGATAATCTTCAAGAAGATGCTCTAACCACATATGAGTGTTAATTAGCTGAAAGTATCATAGCATCAAATTAAATCAAATGATCTTTATGTTGTGTTTATTATACTAATAAAATAAATGACTGACTAGTGCTTAACCTGTACAAGAGGGTACTTCAGCTTGAGCAGGAAGTTGTGTAGCTCCAAATCATGTGTCGATCCTCTTCAAAAATTTCTGAAAGAACAAGGAAACATCATGTCCAAGGATGTATATTTGGAAACAGCTAGCAACTACATAAGTAAAATTAACAGAAGCACTGGGGAGATATATGATGATATAAGGCCTTTTTTCTTGGTTAATAACGTATATGAGTAGACAAAATTGTTAAAAACTAACTAGCAACATGAAAACTTATTCATCTTGTGCTTTCAGAGTAGGATGTTGATCTGTTACCCAACCCACGTGACTAACGTTTTGCCACCTCTATCAAAACTAGTAGTATCTAATGTTTACATGTCTATAGGTAGAGATACATACCTTTCTTGGGTCACTTCTTGATCTTCTTGGGGCTGTACACTCATCATTTTCGCCTTCTGCCCTCCCCTGTTACAATATACCATTTCTTAAGAGGAGAAAAACATGGCAACCTTTAAAAACAATAAAGAACAATAACAATACATACCTTATTCGTCTCAGCTGCTCTTCATGTTGAGACCTCAACTCTTAGAGCATGTGTGTCTAATCTCAATTAAATTGCACACATGTAGCAACTTAATTTGACCCAAACTAGTTCTGACCCATTACCAAGCGACTAACCCGCTTAATTATCTTGCTATATATAGGTCCCCTGTAATTTATCCAAGACATAAGTTAATACCAAAATTAATATGAAGCAACCAAACGCTCAAGCTTATACAAGCTTTTAGGAGCTGATGTAAATTGATCGAGCTAAGTCTTAGGCAAACTGACCACAAACCTAAAAGGAACCTCAGCCTCAATTTTTTTTTTTTTCAAAAATTGCCTATATGTGAAGCAATCTCTTGCTCAACTTGGTTTGAATGCACCCATAACCCGTATACATAAAAATCAAAAGATGAATATAGGATATATATGTATACACATTTAAGACTCTTCATTGTGATATTTATGACTGAATTGGAAACTTTACCTTATCACAAATTGACATCAAGTAGTATCCATTTGAAACTTTGTGTGTTATATCCTTCACCAAGCCATCCAGAGTATGCAACTGAACCTGCTGTATGATAAACATGATAGACAAACTGACTCACATTTTTTTATAACGATGATTCACAGCTTCACATAATTAATCAGTTTGACAAAAGTAATGAAACGATTTTAGAATTATAGATATGACAAAAATATAAACAAGCTTAATATATTATCAACAATCAAAACAAAATAAACCACAGTGTTCCACAACACTTGCATCGGTAAAAGACAAATTATAACCCACTTTTGATTCAAAATTTACCCACTTTCACTTCTTTCTTAAATGTCAACCTTAAAACATCTATTTTACAGTTGGAAACTGACTGGTTCCAATTAAGAAATAATAATAGGATTTGAGTTGTACAAGTGTTTGTGTCCCTTTTTTCAGTTAAATTGGTTTCCTTGCTAATTAAGGCTTGATGAAGAAATAAAAGCTACTCCACAATCCTAACCCACAGGCCACAGTCACCATACCAAAACAGTTTTATTTTAAACCATTAAAAATTTCAAGACTAAAATAAGTAACAAAAGTGCCTTGAAAATACCAAGTTCTCAATAATGGTTTCAAAGGAAAAAATATCAATAAGGGTGTTGGAGTGGAGCAAGATAATATTAGCCTATCAATAACCGTTTTACCTGTATCAAGTACAAAATGTTAATGAGTAAAAATAGATTTTTTCACATAAGGGAGTTCAAGAACCGAGCAGACTATGTTGGTTGGAATAAAAAATGATGCTCTAGTCAATCTTACATACTTTACTTCGTTCTTTCTGGGAGTATGGTGAATACCATTTCGTCAGCCTCACTTTTCCTTGTCGGCTTATCAAGAGAACAAATGATTCTGCACCAAGAAATCAACGAACAATTATCATGAAACCTTAAATAAAATGGATCTGTAGGAGTATTAGACAATGAGACAAATTTTGTGCTTTACAAGAAATACAAAAAAGTGGTCATACTACTTTTAAGTGAACTGAATTTTATTAATTGCATGTTCCTCCTCTCTTGAGTAATAAGCATATTCCAGTATGGTCTTAGTTCATCAACAAAACCACACATGACTATACTCTACTTGCTTTATTATTACAAATGTTTTATTTAGACGGTCTGCACATAAGCCTACCTAAGTACAACCGCATATCTCAAGGACACTTACTTTCTAAATGTATGAAACTCTTATCCTGAACCAACACCATGATTTCCACCTTGTTAGTTGACACAGTAACCATTATTCATGTGAAAATACAATAATGCTGCAATATAAAAAATATGTAAATGCAAGGCCAAACTAGTCTAGTATTGATTTATGTTACACTAGTCTACAATATATGTTGAAACAGAATTAGATGGTCAACCAATGAGCTTATCAATCAAGTTGTTAAGCTTGAAAAGGCTAATTATAAGCAGAAGCTAGATCTGATAAGGACCAGGACAACAAAGTTGTTTATGAGCTACTTTTACTTTTGAAAAACTTATGGATGCAAATCTGACTTAGAACAAATGATACAAATGAGCAAATTGACTTTTAAAGCTAAACTAGACTCTAATTAGACACTAAACTTAGGCTTAAAGACAGCTTTTAGAGTTTTAGTATTAAGCTAATGTAAGCTGACATACATCTAAAGATTGACAGAATTACATTAAGTTTGAACTAAAGTTATTTTAATCTGAAACAATTTAACAAGAATAGCTAAAAACCTACTTTAGAATCTGATATGAGTCTAATTCAAACAGACAATTCACAATAGATAATAATTTTCAAACCAGTTTAATCCCTTTTTGAAAACATGAAAAAACCAATTACATATACTCAAAAAGCAAATTCACAATAGCACATAATACTTTACCACATGTACACATGCAGAAACACTAATAAACAAAATTCAAACTCATATTTGTATGCAAATGGTTATCAAACATTATTAGAGAACATCCAACAAAAGAAAATGTTCAAACCCTCAGAATATAGACAATTTACAAATTCATTCATTACTACAGCAGTTATCAATATTATCAGACTTGACATTTGAGCATTAGCCTAACTAACATAGCCGATATATAGATTCCTAAAATCTGCCCTCACAATAGTGCATTTGACATACGAGGCACTAGTTAACCAATGTGTTTGCACTTTGACAACGAGCTCCTAAAAAATAGCCAAATTGCTAACTTAAGCGTATTAAAAAGAATCCGATAAAACCGGCCGTAAACAGAAACAATAATCACCTCATTAAGATGCCGTTTAGCGTGAACCCACCGTGACTTACCATAATCCTCATCATCCACAACTAAACTATCATTTCCATGAACATAAACATCATTATCATTATCATAAGCTCTAAAAGCACTAGTGGCACCATTACTACTGCTACATTGACTTGATGATCCTTTAGTGGTAAGCTACCATGAGTCATTTATTGTCTGCAAAACAGAATATGCATGTAAAGTGTTATTAATTTTGCTAGACATTTTATCGAACACTTGGCATGCAATGCTTAAATATCTTATATTTTATCGAGCAACTAAACCTTATCAAATTATAATCCGCTAAACCTACACATTCTAAACTCAAACCAGCAATCAAATAACCACAATTTTAGCCCAAATAGATACGAATTATAGATACGAATCAAACAAGTAGATGAAACAAAAATAGATACGAATCAAACAAGTAACATAATATTATCGAAATTAGATGAAATTAACTCGTGATAATTAGGATTTAAAGAAAACCTCTTAGCAAATTAGGGCAAAATAGTGAATGACGAGTTTCGGTAGATGCTAGCGGAATGATGAGCAAATTAGGGCAAAATAGTGAATGACGAGTTTCGGTATAATGTGTGTTTTGTGTGTGTGTTTTATCAGAATGAGGGAGAATGAGGGAAAACAAATTTCAAGTTATATTGTAATTATAATTCTTTCGGGTCGGGTTGTAGATCCGCCTTTTTTAAAAGTTGATTTTGTGCGTGACTTTGGTCACATTCTGAGGTCAAAGAACTGATACATGACTTTTTTTTTTAAAAAATTTAGATGCATGACTTTTTTATTTCTTTTAAAACTTGAAAAGGTGAAAAATAGAAAATAAATTATTATTGATTTGATTTTGATAAATATATTAATTAATAAGATTACACTAAGAAAATTATTGAATTAATTGTAATAGTCAACTTAGTCACAAGTATGATGCTTTAATAGGTTATTGATTTAAGATCATTTGAAGACAAAAGATTCTTTACATCCCAAGGGATCAATCTTCACCCTCCATTTTTATTAGATCTAATGGATGAGATTAATCCCAACAATTAAAAAAACCCACTTTCATCATTTTTTTTCAAATATAAATATCTTTCAAACCGTTAATCGTCAAGCGAAAAAAAATATACCATTACGACAAGCATTTAATTGTCTTTCTATAGAAAGGCACTTTGATATACTTTCGACAAAATTTTTTTTTTCGTGTTTTTCACGTTTTTTTTTAAGGTTTTTTTTTTGTTTTTTTACGTTACTGAAATTTGCATTAAAATATCATATATGATTTAACACTAATTTGAATACCACATGTGATATTAGTGTTAAATCATATATGATTTAACACTAGTATCATATATGATATTACATATCATATGTGATTTAACACGATCTTCAAATTAGTGTTAAATCATATATGATATTTCATGCAAATTTCAGTTTCGAAGAAAAACAAAAAAAAAAGACGAAAAACGTGAAAAAAATGATTTTTTTTTTCGAAAGTATATCAAAGTGCCCGTCTATAGAAAGATAATTAAATGCTCGTCGCGATGGTGTAATTATTTTTGCTTAACGATTAACGGTTTAAGAGATATTTAAATTATAAAAAATAGGTGAAATAATAAAATGCTTTTAATCTCAACCATTGATTTATTTTTAGATGGATGGTGGAGATGAGTCCCTTGGTATGTAAGAAAAGTTTTGTATGTAAAATAACTCTTCTCTAGGTTATTAGCCCTAATTAGGCTCATTGGCAATTCAGTTCAACCCAAGTATTTATTATTGTGAAATAATTATTATGTGCAGTTATATGCCCCATTCATCATTCACCCGCAGTTGTGTTGTTAACGCATTATTTATGAGGGCTAGTTTGTATGATAGGCATCAGTATAATCAAATGTTAGCGGGTCATTTCTGATATAAAGTTTGCAAAGTTGATTTGCACAGGTCTGATGTATACTCTAGGATCTTATACGATCAAACAAACATCATGCTATTAATCAATCAAGAATCACGATAAGGAAACAAGAGATTGGGGTTGAACCCATTGCTGTAAAACAGAATATATATATGATATATAAACTGAATTTGGGTTAACAATATTTGTTTACAAACATACATATTTATACTAAACTAATAGATACATATGAAGGGAAGTGTTGTTTCATTGGTAACGTTTCATGAAGCATTGTGTCCCTTCATTCTTAACTAACTATAACTAACTATAAGTGTCATTCTAACTGCCATGTTTCTGTTTGCAGATGCATTTGACTTCGGCCCAAAACACAGAAACATATGGATTTATTCTTGATACTATAACATACAATATAACATACAAAGATTAATTGGATTATGCTTTCCAACAATTTCTTAGCGACTGTGTCTATGAGGTTCCTATGGATAGGTAAAATTTTCCACATATCAATTAATATCAGAGTTTAATTCCATTTTATGTGGTCAAGTCAAGTTTGTTGGGTACGCTTCACAGGTTTAACATCGAGCCATCTTCGTTGCATAACCGTCTTATAGTTAAACATGGTGTGCGTGTGGATTTGAGAGACAAATATACGAGTAGATAAAAGATACAAAGATATGTAAACACTAAACAATAACATAAACTTGTAAACGAATTGTTGTAATACAAAGACTAGAACTTGTCCCTATTTAAACACAACGAAACGACACAACCATGAGGATTGAACCATTGTGTCGATTCATGGTGTAACTGTTTTTTAACCGCCACTTAACACGCCCCTAACAAACTTAACTAACAACTAAAAGGGGCATTTGGATCAATACGTGATCCAACCCATGTCCATTCCCCTTTTGACCCATTATACTAAAACATAAAGTAAATAATGTATTTTTAACACACAAACATTAAAAAGAAGGTTACATCTCCCTCCTAATTTTGTAATGTTAAACGCCTTGCCTCCCTTGGTCTTTTCTTTCTTCACGTGATGACGACAAAGTCATCACCGTTTGATGTGTTATCCTTGCTTCCTTCACTTGTAGTGCCTTCCGTGTTAGTATCTTTCTTGGCTTCCTCATGAGCGTACTTGCACTTCTTTCTTGGACTTTCTCCTCGTGCGTCCCCTACATCAACGCCTATCCATGCATCGCCATATGGTTCCTCTTGACCGACCATATTCATCCTTGGCGTTCCATGCCCCGATCTTCGCGCCTCTTCGTAGTAAATCTTGACTAGTGCTATAAATTCCCTATAGCACTCTTTCACTTCTTGCTCATTTTCCCACGCCAATCCCAAAAGTATAGCAACATCACACCACATATTGTTGAATGATACGTTCATGTAACCTCCCATATCATCCACAAATTTGTATAATGCTAGCAAATCTACTTTTACTACCCCTACAACCGGTGATATCATTCCCAACACATCTTGGCCCAAGTATCCAAGGTAAAACCATTTCAACAACTCCACAAATTTCTTTCCCATAATCTCCTAATTCTTAAACACTAGTTTGTCGATTTTAAGCAAATCTAAAAAGGACAAAATACGGGGAAAGGTGTTTACCTTTAAATGATATAGCCTGCCATTTAAACTTAGGTATTCGTCGTCAATGTAATCTTGACTTTCCTCCCTATCCATCTCCAAATCTTCCATTCCTTTTATCAAAGAACATTCGTCACTTGGGTCTATTGACTTGTAATAATCCTCCATGAACTCGTGGTGACTTTTGATCATCCTTTCGTCACCCATATCCAAGGTACCTTCATCCTTGTCAAACATATACCTTATTCGACATGTACCATTGCCATAAGTCAATATGAACCCTTGGTCCTCCAGTCGGTTGATGCTTAAGACATTCAAGGTGCTTTCCGGCGTGTAAAGCACGTTTGGAATCACTACACTTTCTTCTTTGGTATCTACAACTGCCTCTCCAACGCCATAGGAGACTATAAACTTCCTTTCCTTCTCCTCTTTGCCCACCATCTTAAAACGATTGATCATTCGATTGAACAAGATCCTCGTAGGACTCATGTGTTTGGCACAGGATTTACTAACGAACCATATATTTTCCCAATTCCCCTGGTCCGTTCCCTCGACCATGAAATCAGTCTCAACGTGCACCTTTTCTGTTGGATAGTTGAGTTCTTCGTGAATTCTTGGCGTAGTCACCATGCTTTGATCTTGATCTTCAGTTTTCTTGTTGGTGCAATTCCAATAAAAGTGACCCTTTTAATTTGCAAATAAAGCAGTGTGATCTTTTTTCTTTTCTTGATGTCGTGGGGTTTCCAAAGTTTTTGGATAGAGGTTGTTTATTGGATAATGGTTGGCTTTTTGAAAACGGTTGGGACTTAGAGACATTATAGGATACAACTTCTTTTAGTTTATCCCTTAATAACCGTTTGCCTTCTTGAGATAACTGCTTCTTTTGTGTTCCCCATTTTGAACCATTGGGAGTAACCTCCCTTTGCAAAAATTTTTTATTTAACGTCACTTTTACATTCCTTTGAGATGGCTCGTTCCAGGATTCGGAACATGGGCTCTGGTACCAATGTTGGGTACGCTTCACAAGTTTAACATCGAGCCATCTTCGTTGCATAACCGTCTTATAGTTAACCATGGTGTGCGTGTGGATTTGAGAGACAAAATATACGAGTAGATAAAAGATACAAAGATATGTAAACACTAAAAAATAACATAAACTTGTAAACGAATTGTTGTAATACAAAGACTAGAACTTGTCCCTATTTAAACACAACGAAACGACACAACCATGAGGATTGAACCATTGTTTCGATTCATGGTGTAACTGTTTTGTAACCGCCACTTAACACGCCCCTAACAAACTTAACTAACAACTAAAAGGGGCGTTTGGATCAATACGTGACCCAACCCATGTTCATTCCCCTTTTGACCCATTATACTAAAACATAAAGTAAATAATGTATTTTTAACATACAAACATTAAAAAGAAGGTTACAAAGTTTATATAGACAAAAGTGCCAACATCAAAATCACCTATTATCTTTATCACATGTGTGAATTGGTCGACTTTGGAGTTAGAGTCTCCATTCATACGTTGTTAATAACTACATGTCCCTTTTTTTCTATGCCTGCTAACTTCAGCAGACTCTCGTCTCACTTCTAAAAGGTTTGATATTCGCATAGCTTGTTATCACTAATCAATGAACATAGCAAATCACAACATCAATGACTAGATAAACCAATCTCTGCCGCCAGCATTCAGGGAACATATTAAAGTTACATAGAAACATACAAACACACAGTTTTGTTGATATGATAAGTACACAATGATCTTTTTATCTGACTTAAGATACCGTCTATCTGACTTAATATACTATATGTACATTCTTTATATCATAAATAGACTTATAAAATGACATCTAAAATGAGTAAACCAAATCTTTTTATTATCTACCATCTATCTGACTTAATGTTACTCCATTAACCGATGATAGTGAATGAAGACGTGAAGTGGAGTAGATGTCACTTCCTTGAATAAAGAAGCCAGGTTGTTTGGGAGAAGGTAGAGAACCTTCTCCACCCAACATGGCAACAACTGACGGTGTGCAAGGTCTATCTTCTGCTCGTTGTTGCACACACAATAGGCCAACGTATACTGAGCGCAACACCTCAGAAACAGAAGAGGAGTTACCTAAACATTCATCAAGTAAATCGAGAGACTTTCCTTCTTTGCAATGTCTCCATGCCTAAATGAGTCCAAATGAAAAACATAAATTAGTTCAAATCAGAAAGGTCGTACATCTATATCATATCCTTTTTATGTATTTATATGCTCATACTTGATCACAAATGTGTGTTTATGGACCTTCAGTAGCCATATCATACCGAAATGTGCATATTTGTATCTATATATATGTTTTCATCATTGCATGATTATATTCTACACACTTACATGTCCTAGAAGATGGTCATGGTGTTTTTCATGAACAAAGCCTCTATTTTTCTTCCCGCTCACAATCTCCAACACTAAAACCCCAAAGCTGAATATATCTGACTTTACCGAGAAGAGACCATTCACTGCATACTCTGGAGATATGTATCCTCTGAATAGAACAAAAGACCATGGAAATAAATACACACTGTATATATAAAATGAATTAAACTATACAAACTTTAGGGATTCTTACAAGGTTCCCACTACTCTCTTGGTATTTGCTTCACTTTCGTGTTCTTTAAACATTCTGGCCAAACCGAAGTCAGATATCTTTGGACGCATCTGATGATCGAGTAAAATGTTCCCGGCTTTTAAATTCCTATGTATAACCTTAAGCCGGGAATCTTGGTGAAGATAAAGAAGACCTCGAGCAATTCCGTTAATTATGTGGAACCTTTGTGGCCAATCAAGTAATGACTTTCTTATTCCATCTGCATAAATTTGCAACAACTTAGTTTATTAATAAACTATATCCTTTTGCAATTATATTAGTATCATTTTTATTTTACAAGATTGAAAAAGCTGATCGAGAGCCCAACCGAAAATGAAACTGTCCAGACTTTTGTAAGGCATGTATTCATAAAGTAACATTCTCTCATCGCCTTCAATGCAGTATCCCAAGAGCTTCACAAGATTCCGATGCTGCAGTTTCGCAATACAGATGACTTCATTCTCAAATTCTTCAAGCCCCTGCCGAGAGGACTTTGAGAGCTGCTTCACAGCAATCTCTTGTCCTTCTAACACACCCTAGAGACTAACATATTTACTAAATGCTTTTTTGTTGAATGTAAAATGTATAAAAATATTTTACTGATTATCACTCGGTTCACCCCAACTTGTTTAACATGTACTTATTCATATTATTTACCTTGTAAACTGGACCAAACCCACCTTCTCCCAGCTTGTTGTCATCCGAAAAGTTATCGGTAGCCCTAGAAACTTTAGATAAGCTATACAAAGGAACATCTATACTTCCCTTTTGGCTGCTACCTTTGTGATCTCTTTCAAGAATCGTTACAGTCCTACCTAGAAAATATGACGTGTGGTTGTCAAATGTTTATCATAAGGTAATTATTTACATGATGTATAGCATACATCTAAAATATATAGTTAATTCAGATCGATATCACTTGCCTTCTGTTTCTGCATCTGATCTCTTCTTCCTTTTACTCCAAGTGTAGAGTGTCAATATCAGGCCCAACAAAATCAGTCCAGTTGATATTGACAAACTAACTTTAATAACTACTCGTTTTTTTCTGCTGTAGCCGGAACGGGGATCTAAGAGATATTACAAAGTTAAAGCACATTAAACATTGTCAAATTTACAGCAATAAACAACATATGTCTTTGCTGCTAAATTCCTATTAACAGCTGTTCCTTTAGTTTGTAAATCATAATTATCCAACATAATTAAGAGTTGCACACTTAAATGTATAAACTTGAATAATAGGATGGCTTACCTGATAATTCAGAGGCTGCCAGTCTAACATAAAGATCTTGCCCGTTTTGTGGGTACACTCGAACATCAATCAAATCACCAAACCATTGCAAACATCCAACTCCACCTGCAGTGATGTTTGGAGTTGCGTATGCGGTGCAAGAGCAATTACGCTTACAAGCTACCTCACATTCCTGGAGGTTCATATTGGTATCATAAAAGGCATTTTGCGTGTCTGGCAATTTCATGTCTGAAAACTTCAGGAATCCCTCTTCAGGCCCACAATCCAAGGTTCTACTCCTTTGACATCCAGTAGTCCTATTATATGGATTCAGTTCTTGTGGGTTTTTAAGTTCAAAACCTTTCAAGCAAACACAATAAGTATCTGTAGACATACTACATATTCCGTATGGGCCACATAGTCCATAGTTGTCACAATAATCCACGGGAAAGTTCTTATTAACCATCCATTCTTGGCTTAGCAAATTCAGCTGAGAATTCTCAACCTTGCCATCAGGAGTTGCTACCGATCTTACCAAGAATCTGGGGCTATCATAAGTATACATGTAATACATCTCGTTCTGATTCACAATCAGTTCAGATTTGTACAGAACAGTAGGGTCAGGCTTAAAGTTTGGGTGGCAAGCAAATGACATACCATTATACGGCCCATATCTTGATGTAATAACAGAGCTTTTCCTAATGTATACTTGAATGTATTTACCCTTAACCATTAAAAACCGGAATGTATACTCACCTGGGGAAGGATCATTTGAGCTCCTCCAAGATGTCAGATATGTTTCTCTTCCTGTTACAAAGTTCTTGCCCAACTTCATTCCGGGTAAGTAGGTATCTCCAGGGTGATCAAAGCTTTGCCAAATGTAATGTTCCTCGTTGAGAAAATTTTCACTCGTGATAACAAAATTTCCCGTGTCTAAGAGTTTTGCTATGGGGTTCACATTTGTGCCAGATGCCGAGGAGTTGGATGACCAAGTGATGGAACCGCTGCCATTGACAAGGGACAGGTTTCCATTGCTGTCCAATTTAACCACTCCTGAGGTATCGATAAGTGGAATTTCACGGTTAACAACCCATAAAACTGTTTGAGGTGATTTGTTCTTATACCATATCCCCAGGTATCGATTCTTCGAACTTTGTTAAATTTTGGGGTAATATTCTGTGGCAAACATATCATTCTATCAATTGCTAATGGCTTTCAAGTCATGTTCATTGCAGGCTTATTACAGGGGTTAAACATGGACAAAGCATTAGTGGTTTAAAGTTCCAAGATTATCATTTCTGCTGAAGTCTTTTCTGTTTCTGCTGATGAGCATTTTATAGCCGTTAGAGGGGTCTTAGTGTAACTTAATCTCCTATTTAATAAGTCCCTTATTCTAAGGTTAGCAACACTTGAGTGTGCAGTCTTTGTATCACTCTCTTCTCTTCTTTCTGATCATTTCACTGATCTTGTCTTGTCTTTACATTTACATGATTATTGTCTTATTGACATTAATATAATCTTATAACATTTGGATACTATTGGAAACTTAATCTAAGCTGACTATTGCAGCTTAGATCTGAATAAAGGTTCTATTGTTCATCATTGTGTTGCCTATACTTTCGTACATGGTATCAGAGCGTCAGGCTCATTGATTCTCCTTGGCAACAAAGGTGTGGTTTGGGGTTATTGCTATTGGCGTAATCACTGGTTATCTTATGTTTACAATTTGCCCTAGACTAAGTGAATCTAGGGTGATTGTGATTTGTTCTTCCACTGCATATTTCTCTGTAAGTCTAAGTCTTATCTCTTCTTTTAAACATACAGTACTCAAGTCTTTGTGGGTGAAAAAGGGTAGACTAACATCTTGATCTGCCACCTTTGAGTGGTACGAATACCTGCTCTGGTTTACCCTAGTCCACAGGCTTGGTGCT
Organism: Chrysanthemum makinoi; assembly: GCA_910596185.1. Classification (NCBI taxonomy): domain Eukaryota; kingdom Viridiplantae; phylum Streptophyta; class Magnoliopsida; order Asterales; family Asteraceae; genus Chrysanthemum; species Chrysanthemum makinoi. Next base: position 349,774,570 of record OU343221.1, on the reverse strand, counting down.
TGTTGTTTCTTATTACAAAGTCTTATCTACTTGTCTATTTACTCTTATTATTATCTCTCATGTCGTGATTCTTTATCGTCTTATTATATCTCTGTCTTATTGTTTATATTATGGCTGTTGGTGATGATAATGTTGGTGGTGGTGGTTCTTCCACTGAGAAAAGTTTATCCTTTGGTGATGCTTTGTATTTACACCCCAACAATACCAATGGTACTCCCATTATTTCTATTAAACTCACTGGAACTGAAAATTATAAAATATGGAATATGGCCATGACATTTGCTTTAAGGAACCATAACAAGTTAGGGTTTATTGATGGCACTTGCACAAGAAATGATTCAAACCCTAGTCTTGCTAATCAATGGGATACTTGTAACTCTGTTGTGGTTACTTGGATTCTCAACTCTCTACAGCCCGAACTATTTCTTTGGTGCTATTTATGCTAAAACTGCTTATGAAATGTGGAATGATCTTAAAGACACTTATGATAAAGTTGATGGTTCAACTATTTTTAATTTGCATAAAAATATAAACTCCCTTAGTCAAAGTGGGTCCTCTCTTGCTGATTACTATAACAATCTTAACTCTTTATGGAAACAATTTGATTGTATGATTAGCTTGCCTCCCTGCACCTGTGAGTCTGCAAAACATTTTGAAAAACACAATCAGCTAATCAAGTTAATGCAATTTCTTATGGGTCTTGATGATTCCTATGTTCCCATCAGAAAGCAATATTTTAACCAGAGATCCTTTACCTAATGTCAAAACTGCTTTCTCTGTTGTCTCTGGAGAAGAATCTCACAGAAATGTTTCATTTGGGAATAGCTCGGCTAAACCCAATGCTACACGCTTTGCTGCAAAAGCTTCGATGGTGGAAAATTTTTGATAACAAAGAGGTTTTAACAACAAAGTTTCTTGTTTTAATCATGGTAACAGCTCTAATAGCAGAGGACCAAACATGAACCTCAAATGTACCAATTGCAAAAACCGGTCATACTGTTGATAGATGTTATGATCTTGTTGGCTATCCTGCTGGATATGCTAAAAGAAATTTTAATGGTAAACCTTTCGCATAACAATGTTTCTGCTGAAACTAATCGCGTCACTGATAATAGTGCTAGCAACTCTCCCGTCTCCTTGTCTAATGAACAGCTCTCAAGACTTATGAGTCTTCTCAATGACAACAATGTGTCATCTGCTAATGCCAACTTGGCGGTAAAATTTTTCAGGAACCTTCTTTAATGGCAGTGTCAAGTTTAATGTAAACTTCAACAAGTTTTTAACAACAACACTAAATCCTTATCTGGAAACATCAGTCTTGGTTGGATTGTTGATTCTGTGCAAATCGACACATGGTACGTATGCTGAAATTTTTTAATCAATGTTGTTAACATTTCAAATCTTGGCCTAACTGTTGGACATCCCAATGGTACTCAGGCCTTAATTACTAAAATTGATGATTTAAAGGTCAATAATGACCTAACTCTTTTTATGTTCTTGTTGTTCACGAGTACAATGTCAGGTTTGCTATCCGTTCATAAGATTGCTAGAGACAATAAGATGTTTGTTGGGTTTAATGAATCTAATTGCTATATACAGGATTTACATCAAAAAGGATTGTGGGGATTGGTAAACAATACAATGGGTTATATATGTTTGATATAGATTCTACATGTAAGATTACTTCTAATAACTGCATATCTGTTTGTCATGTTTCTAGAAATCTCTGGCATCAAAGACTTGGTCATCCTTCGGACCAAGTCCTACATATACTTAAACCCACTCTTAAATTTGATAGTTCATCTGAAACTGATCATCTCTGTGATACTTGTAATAAAGCTAAACAAATCAGAGAACCATTCCCTCTAAGTGAACATAAATCCACTAAAATGGTCAACTTGTTCACCTTGATGTATGGGGACCATATAAAATCACTAGCAGAGATGGTTACAAATATTTTTTAACCATATTTGATGACTATTCCAGGGCAGTGTGGGTTTATATGCTTAAGGGGAAGGATGATGTTTATGTTTCCATTGTTAACTTTACCCATATGCTATCAAATCAATTTGAACACAATGTCAAGGTTTTTAGAAGTGATAATGGGACAAAATTTGTCAATAATAAACTTCAACAATTTTATCATGAAAAAGGAATTCTACATCAAACCTCTTGTGTTTATACACCACAACAAAATGGTGCATTGAGAAAGGAAACATAGGCATCTCCTTAATGTGGCTAGATCCCTTATGTTTCAGGGGAATTACCTCTATATCTTTGGCTTTGAATGTGTTCTAACTGCTGCTTATGTCATAAACAGTTACCCTCTTCGTTCAATGGCAAGTCCCCTTTCTTTCTTGTGTATGGGCATGACCCTTCACTCTCTCTCCTTAGAGTCTTTGGCTTCTTATGCTATGCCACCATTCTCAACATCTCTGATAAATTTGGTAGTAGGTCCGAAAAAAGTGTCCTTATTGGTTACTCAAATGAAAAAAAAGGCTATAAACTCTTGAGCCTAGAAACAAAAAATATCTTTTATTCCAGAGATGTCAAATTTTATAAAACTGTTTTTCCCTTCAAAATGAAAAATTCTTCGTCAAAACCTTTTGTTGAAACTTATGTGCCTAAAGATTTAAATCACAAAAATTTCTTTGACTCACAAACAAGTCCCAATAATGAAGGGAGAGTGACATCCTATGATGATGGCACAGTGGTAAGTCATCCTACTAGGATTGATGAACCGGCTGCAACATCTATAGATGATAATACACACCACGAGGGCATCATATCTCAAGAATCACATCCTGCCGATGCATCCTCTGATTCTGCGATACATCATCGATTCTCTTGAACAAGAAAAGAGGCTTGCCGTCACTACTGCTAGAAGGTCAACCAGAGTTTCTAAGTTGCCGAGTAATCTTAATGACTTTACTGTTAAAGGAAAAGTCAAATATGGTGTTGAAAAGGTTGTTAATTACTCTAATCTTAAGAAAGATAATTCTCTGCTTTGCTTCTAGTCTAAATAAAAGTATTGAACCTACCGTTTATGAAGAAGCTATCCTTGATAGTAATTGGGTTGATGCTATGAACTCTGAAATTGAGGCCTTAAATGAAAACCATGCTTGGGATATAACTGATCTACCTCTTAATAGAACTCCTATTGGGTACAAATGGATCTTTAAAATCAAATATAAAGCCAATGGTGAAGTTGATAGGTACAAGGCTAGATTAGTTGTTAAAGGCTATAACCAAAGGGAAGGGATAGACTATGATGAAACTTTTCTCTGTTGTGAAAATGTCTACTGTTAGATGTCTTATTGCCTTAGCTTGTAAAAATAAATGGCCTCTTTTTCAACTTGATGTTAACAATGCCTTCTTGTATGGAGATCTTGATGAGGATATCTATATGACCATCCCCAAGGGGTTCTGTAATGAGAACAATAAGAATAAAGTTTGTAAACTTGTCAAATCTCTATATGGCCTAAAACAAGCTCCCGGAAATGGAATGAAAAGCTTGTCGGTGTTTTAAAGGAAAATAACTTTGTCCAATCATTAATGATCACTCTTTATTCACCAAAACAGAGAATAACAAGTTTATTGCTCTGCTTGTTTATGTGGATGACATTGTTCTTACTGGAAACTGTATTGATGAGATAAATCTTTTTAAAGAATTTCTAAAATCCAAATTTCATATCAAAGACTTGAGAAATCTAAAATATTTTCTTGGCATTGAGGTTTTAAAAACTGAGAATGACATTTGTCTCTCCCAAAGAAAATACTGTCTTGAACTTCTCAAAGAATTTGGTCTTCTTGGGTGCAAACCTGTGTCTACTCCTATGGAACCCAATTCTGTCCTTCCATACATTCCCACTGCTGATGATCTCTTGCTTGACAACATCAATGTTATCGGAAGTTACTTGGGAAACTTATATATCTCACCCATACAAGACCTAACATCTCATACTCAGTTCATTGTCTGGCACAATACATGCACTCTCCTTGAAATCTCATCGGAATGTGCCTTCAATGTTCGAGATATCTAAAGGAGCTCCGGAAAAGGTCTAAGGTACAATTTCAAAGAACTCAAAATCATCTTGAAGGATATAGTGATGCTGATTGGGCCAAATGCAAGAAACCAGAAAATCTGTCACAGGTTATTGTGTTTTCTTTAATGATTGTTTGATCTCATGGAAAAGTAAAAACAAAACACTCTTTCAAAATCTTCCACGAAGCGAGTATAGATCTATGTCTCTGCTGCTTGTGAAATCATCTGGATTCAAAAAATATTAAAAGATCTAAAAGTTGATATTAATCTCCCTGTTAATCTTTTTTGTGATAACAAATCTGCCTTACAACTTGTCAACCAACCTTTTTCCATGAAAGATCAAAACACTTTGAAATTGATGTTCACTTCATCGGGGAGAAAATTGCAAGAGGTGTTATAAGTGCTAAAAAGATTGGCTCTTCAAACCAAACTGCAGACATTCTCACTAAAATCTCCTGTTTATCGAGCATAAATTTTTGTGAAAAATTGATATTGTTTGATATGTTTCTCATCAGTTAAGGGGAATGTTAAATTTTGGGGTAATATCGTGGCAAACATATCATTCTATCAATTGCTAATGGCTTTCAAGTCATGTTCATTGAGGCTTATTGAGGGGGTTAAACATGGACAAAGCATTAGTGGTTTAAAGTTCAAGATATCATTTCTGTGAAGTCTTTTCATTTCTGCGATGAGCATTTTATAGCCGTTAGAGAGGTCTTAGTGTAACTTAATCTCCTATTTAATAAGTCCCTTATTCTAGGGTTAGCAACACTTGAGTGTGCAGCTTTGTATCACTTCTCTCTTCTTTCTGATCATTTCAGTGATCTTGTCTTGTCTTTACATTTACATGATTATTGTCTTATTGACATTAATCTAATCTTATAACATTTGGATACTATTGTAAACTTAATCTAAATTGTGCGACTTAGATCGAATAAGGTTATTGTTCATCATTGTGTTGCCTATACTTTCGTACAAACTTCCTGGGCTAAAGAAGCCCAACTCAAATCTTTTGTTTCCTGAAACAATGGTTTCACCATCTGTGATTTTACAGTTATGTTGTCTAATGAACTGCAAGACGATAGCATTAGAGAGAAGAAGGTAATATATGGGAGTAACATTATTATTGAATTTACTGAACTTTCGATTTGCCAGTTTCTCATTGTTGGAGATCTAATGTGAGTTTGGCAAGTTAAACTAAAGTGGGTTTGTATATTTGGACATTTAATTAAAATGAATCAAGAAATAAAGACTATTGGTAGAGTTTAAAGCTTTGAGGAGCATTAAAATTGAAGACTGCAAATAGCACAAGTTGTGGATTCAAGTGGGACGTGGATTGGTAAACAATCATGCTTGAAACCGTTTCCTCCATGTTCCTTAATACTTGTAAAATATTAATAGCATGAACGTGTGACCACACATTGACTAGGTACTTTTTTATGCCGTGCCAACGGCCCATGAAGTTTCATACTTGTAAAATATGGATTCATATTTGTATGTCACGGTTGAGCGATGTAAAATTTACGTGCATGTATATAGTCTTTATGCTTATACATACTTTTAAAAAGTTTCAAACTCTTCAATTAACATGAATCAAGCTAATTATATATTTAGATTAAAATAATTTAGCAAAACAAGTTGAATTTATCACCCAACCAAGATACGTTCGAAAAACGCATCAATAAATATAGAGCAGACAAGGAAGCAAAACAAGTTGGTTAACTGTGTGGGCCAAAAACATATATTAATAAAAAAGTAGTTGGTAGATGGAAGTCATCAAATCGTTAATAGAGGCTGTCACTATATATATGCACCCTACGTACTTCATTAACCAACCCTTCATTTGAGTCATCTCTGCGCGCTTGTTATTATAATTATATAATTAGGTTCATTGGCAATTCAGTTCAACCCAAGTATCTATTATTGTAAAATAATTATTATGTGCAGTTATATGCCCGGATTTCATTCATCATTCACCCGCAGTTGTGTTGTTAACGCATTATTTATGAGGGCTAGTATGATGGCATCAGTGTAAACAATTGTTAGCGGGTCATTTCTTAGTGACCGTGTGAATTGGTCGACCTTGGAGTTAGAGTCTTCATTCATACATTATTAATAAAAGGATGTCCTTTTTTCTATGCCAGCTAACTTCAGTAGACTGTCGTCTCACTTCTAAAAGGTTAGATATTCTCATCGCTTGTTAACACTAATCAACGAACTTAGCAAATCACAACATCTATGACTAGATTATCAATTAAATCAATCTCTGCAGCCAGCATTTCAGGGAACATATTAAAGTTACATAGAAACATACAAACACATATTTTTGTTGATATGATAAGTACACAATGATCCACTATATATACATTCTTTATATCATAAATATACTTATAAAAATGACCTTTAACATGAGTAAACCAAATCTTTTTATTTATCTACCGCCTATCTGAGTTAATGTTACTCCATTAACCGATGATGGTGAATGAAGACGTGAAGTGGAGTAGATGTCACTTCCTTGAATAAAGAAGCCAGGTTGTTTGGGAGAAGGTAGAGAACCTTCTCCACCCAACATGGCAACAACTGACGGTGTGCAAGGTCTATCTTCTGCTCGTTGTTGCACACACAATAGGCCAACGTGTACTGAACGCAACACCTCAGAAACAGAATAGGAGTTACCTAAACATTCATCAAGTAAATCGAGAGACTTTCCTTCTTTGCAAAGTCTCCATGCCTAAATGAATCCAAATAAAAAACACAAATTAGTTCAAATCAGAAAGGTCGTAAATCAATATCATATCCTTTTTATGTGTTTATATGCTCATACTTGATCACAAATGCGAGTTTATGGACCTTCAGTAGCCATATCATACTGAAATTTGCGTATTCTATACACTTACATGTCCAAGAAGATGATCATGGTGTTTTTCATGAACAAAACCTCTATTTTTCTTCCCGCTCACAATCTCCAACACCAAAACCCCAAAGCTGAATACATCTGACTTTACTGAGAAGAGACCATTCACTGCATACTCTGGAGATATGTATCCTCTAAATAGAACAAAAGCCCATGGAAATAAATACACACTATATACATAAAATGCATTAAAGTATACAAACTTTAGGGATTCTTATAAGGTTCCCATTACTCTTTTGGTATTTGCTTCACTTTCGTGTTCTTTAAACATTCTGGCCAAACCAAAGTCAGATATCTTTGGATGCATCAGATGATCAAGTAAAATGTTCCCGGCTTTTAAATCCCTGTGCACAACTTTAAGCCGGGAATCTTGGTGAAGATAAAGAAGACCTCGAGCAATTCCGTTAATTATGTGGAACCTTTGTGGCCAATCAAGTAATGGCTTTCTTATTCCATCTGCATATATTTGCAACAACTTAATTTATTAATAAACTATATCCCTTTGCAATTAGAATTAATATCATTTTTATTTTACAAGATTGAAAAAGCTGAGAGCCCAACCAAATATGAAACTGTCCAGACTTTTGTTAGGCATGTATTCATAAAGTAAGATTGTCTCATCGCCTTCAATGCAGTATCCCAAGAGCTTCACAAGATTCCGATGCTGAAGTTTAGCAATACAGATGACTTCATTCTCAAATTCTTCAAGCCCTGCTGAGAGAGGACTTTGAGAGCCGCTTCACAGCAATCTCTTGTCCTTCTAGCACACCCTGAAGACTAACATATTCACTACATGCTTTTTGTTGAACGTAAATGCATAAAAATATGTTACTGATTACCACTCCGTTCACCCGAACTTGTTTAACATTTACTTATTCATATTATTTACCTTGTAAACTGGACCAAACCCACCTTCTCCCAGCTTGTTGTCAGCCGAAAAGTTATCGGTAGCCCTAGAAACTTTAGATAAGCTATACAAAGGAACTTCTATACTTCCCTTATGGCTGCTACCTTTGTGATCTCTATCAAGGATCGTTACACTCCTACCTAGAAAATATGACGTGTGGTTGTCAAATGTTTATCATAAGGTAATTATTTACATGATGTATAGCATACATCTAATATATATATATATATAGAAATTCAGATCGATATCACTTGCCTGCTCTTTCTGCATCTGATCTCTTTTTCCTTTTACTCCAAGTGTAGAGTGTAAATATCAGGCCCAACAAAATCAGTCCAGTTGATATTGACAAACTAACTTCAATAACTACTCGTTTTTTTCTGTTGAAGCTGGAACGGAGATCTAAGAGATATTAAAAAGTTAAAACAAACAAAACATTGTCAAATTTACTGCAATAAACAACATATATATGTCTTTGCTGCTAAATTCCTATGACAGCTGTACCTTTAGTTTTATAAATCATATTTATCCAACATAATTAAGAGTTGCACACTTAATTGTATAAATCATATTTACCAAACATCAAATGAATAGAAAATTGCATTATTATTAGTTATGCACTGGCTTACCTGATAATTCCGAAGCTGCGAGTCTAACATAAAGATCTTGCCCGTTTTGTGGGTACACTCGAACATCAACCAAATCACCAAACCATTGCAAACATCCAACTCCACCTGCAGTGATGTTTGGAATTGCATATGCGGTGCATGAGCAATTACGCTTACAAGCTACCTCACATTCCTGGAGGTTCAGATTGGTATCATAAACGGCATTTTGCGTGTCTGGCAATTTCATGTCTGAAAACTTCAGGAATCCCTCTTCAGGCCCACAATCCAAGGTTCTACTCCGTTGACATCCACTAGTCCCATTATATGGATTCAGTAGCTCAAAACCTTTAAGGCAGACACAATTAGGATCTCTAGACATACTACATACTCCGTATGGGCCACATAGTCCATAGCTGTCACAATAATCCATGGGTAAGCTCGTATACGGCATCCATTCTTGGCTTCGCAAATTCAGTTTAAAAACCTCAAACTTGCCATCAGGAGTTGCTACCGATCTTAACAAGAATGTGGGGCTATCATAAGTATACATGTAATACATCTCGTTCTGATTCACAATAAGGTTAGGTTTGTATCGAACAGTAGGGTCAGGCTCATATTCTGGGCGGCCAGCAAATGGCATACCATTATACGGCCCAAATCTTGTTGTAATAACAGAGCTTTTGCAATTGTATAGTTGAACGTATTTACCCTTAACCATTAAAAACCCGTGTGTATACTCACCTGGGGAAGGATCATCTCCGCTCCTCCAGGATGTCAGATATAATTCTTTTCCTGTTACAAAGTTCTTGCCATACTTCATTCCTGATATGTAGGTATCTCCAGGGTGATCAAAGCTTTGCCAAATGTAATTTTCCTTGTTGAGAAGATTTTCACTCGTGATAACAAAATTTCCCATATCTAAGAGTTTTACTATGGGGTTCACATCTGTGCCAGATGCGGAGGAGTTGGATGACCAAGTGATGGAACCGCTGCCATTGACAAGGGACAGGTTTCCATTTCTGTCGAATTTAACCTCTCCTGAGGTATCGATAAGTGGAGTTTCACGGTTAGCAACCCATAAAACTGTATGAGGTGATGTGTTCTTATACCATATCCCCAGGTATCGATTCTTCAAACTTCCTGGGCTAAAGAAGCCCAACTCGAATCTTTCATTTTCTGAAACAATGGTTTTACCATCTGTGATGTTTTGAAAAACAGTTATGGTGTCTAATGATTTGCAAGATGATAGCATTAGAGAGAAGAAGGTAATATATGGGAGTAACATTATTATTGAATCTACTGAACTTTCGATTTGCCTGTTTCTCAGAACTTAGTTTTCCCTTTTTATGTGCTTCATTGACTAGCGTTTTAATATAGTTTACCAGGAGGGAAGACCAAAAAAGTCCTACTAATCACCTTTCTAAAGTGCGAATAAATTATCATTTCTATTAAAGTTTATACCGAGTACATACGTATATATGAATCACGAGAAGAGTCCATGTAGACAACCTAAAATCCATCAATAAAAGTTAGCATTATTTAAATAAATTTGGGGAGAATGGGTTGTATATTGATCAGTTTTGGGCTAACCAGCAATTTCAAGTACTATTAGCCAAAACTATGGCAAACATAAACTTGTGAAATAATTATTATGTGCAGTCAATCCAGTCATATGCCCGGATTTCATTTATCACTCACCCACAGTTGTGTTGTTAACGCATTATTTAGTATGATAGGCATCAGTGTAATCAATTGTTAGCGGGTCATTTCTTAGTGACCGTTTTGATGCTATAGTTCCAATGTAAGTCGAAAACTTTTAACATAAGAAAGTATACAGTGAACTGCAGATGCCGTTTACCTTAATTAGAACTAAATTTTGATGAGATTCTACAAAAAAAATAAAAATAGAACGAGCAGTAAGGAAAATAAAGACCCAACCAACTTTATTGAATCATTCAATATCGACAACAGATCGTGACAAACTGATAATCTAGTTTTTGACAATAAGGACTTCATTTTTCCACCTTAATTAAAAGGTTAGTTCTCTAGTCAAAATATGATCATTTTTTCCAAATGACTAAGCAAGTCAAAATTACTGTTTCAGAGTGCTGCAAAAACATTTCATAAGCATTTTCACCCATAGAGGAAGACTTACCTAGTAGTGTTCATTGTGTTGGGCCAATTCAATGCCCAAGGTACTTTAAATTCATTATAGTTAAATTAGCTAAGTAAGTGGGTACAACACATTAATTGTTTCAACTAACACGACCGTGTCTATGGGGTTTCTATGTATAGGAAAAAATTTCCACATATCATTCAATATCAGAGTTAACAGTAGTTTTTCCTTATAACATTTTTATTCAGTTTTATGTGGTCAAGTCAAGTTTATAGACAAAAGTGCCGACATCAACATCACCTATCTTTATCACATGTGTGAATTGGTAGACCTTAGAGTTAGAGTCTTCATTCATACATCGTTAATAAATGGATGTCCCTTTTTTCTATGCCTGCTAAGTTCAGGGAACATATTAAAGGTAATCACAGCACTAACAATACATATCTGTAGTATTCCACGCGTGTAATTACATAAATACACATAAAACAGGGACATATACACATATAGAGACATAAGACCATCAGAAACGAGAGGAAAACTGTTAAAGACCAATTCGAGATGGTCAATCTCCCAAGAAGTAGATTAAAGAGACGGATTGATAAGGCCCTTAGCTTAGAGCGGGCAAGACTACAAGAAACTAGAGAGGAACTAGACTTTAATATCCTTCTTCATTCATATCCGATCGAAAGGAAATTACAACAATATATATAGTGAAAATAAACCGTTAACTAGTGGTTTAAAAACTACCCCACTAACATAAACTTAATCCTAAATAAAAGAAAGCATGCACTCTAAATTCCATGCAAATAGTCAACGCCTTTGAAAGTAGAGAACATATAGATGACTAATTCTTCTCCACCATATTAAGCTTCTACCAATCTACTAGTAGTAACCGGACTCGTATAAAAAACTTAATCAAATTCACATAAAAACCAGTGGCATACAATATAGTAAAAAAGTAAGACCCAATACTATTAAGAAGTTGAGAGAAAACACATTTGATGAATTGTGAAGTGAAATTGTATTAATGAATTGATTAGTTACAAAAATGAGAACTTACAACTACTTAAATAGTAAAGACATTACAACTATCAGCTAACTCTCTAATGCTACATTTTACATTGGATCACACACATTCAAGCTTGTATTCAGTAGTATCTTCATCTTGTGAAGAGTGTTTGGGATAACTGCTCTGTTTCTGCTGACAAAGTGTTTGGCACAACTGTTGATCTTAGCTTGAGCTGCTGAGTTGCTTGGGTTGGCTGTAGTATGTACACCATTATCCCCTCCCCACCCCCCCCCACAAGTTGGCAGTGTGTAGGGATTGCACATGCCCAACTTGGACAAACAATTGTAGTGTAATGGTTTACTTAGACCTTTAGTCAAGATGTTAGCTATTTGATGTTTTGTGGAGACATAAGTGGGAAGAATCTGACCAGCCTTGACTTTATCTCTAACAAAATACAATCAAGTTCAATGTGCTTGGTCTGGCATCTGAGCAGGATTAGATCTTGAGGCAATGCAGGATGCATTGTCAACCATCATGAGGATAGGAGTTGGAACCTTGATCTGAAGTTCTTTTAGTAGGCATTGTAACCAAGTAACTTCACAAGTGCTATTAGCAAGGGCTCTATATTCTGCTTCTGTAGAAGATCTGGAAACCACATGTTGCTTTTTGGACTGCCAAGAGATCAAAAAAGAGCCTAGAAAAATACCATAGCCTGAAACAGATCTTCTAGAAAAAGGACAGTTGGCTCAGTCACTGTCACAATAAGTATTGAGATGTAGACTATTATTGGTTGGAAAGAAGAGTCCTTGACCAAGTGTTAACTTGATGTATCTGATGACTCTTGTGAGAGCATCCATGTGAAGAGAAGTAGGCTTCTGTAAAAACTGACTAAGTGCTTGTGCAGCAAAGGCCAAATCAGGTATGATGATGGTGAGATAAAGCAATTTGCCAACTAAAGTCCTGTAGAAGAAGGATGCATAGAGGTTCTCCACCCATCCATGGTTAATTTGACATTAGGATCCAGTGGTGTAGCAGATGGCTTGGTGTCTAAGAGACCAGCATGAGTAACTAGATCAATGGCATATTTTCTCTGAGTCATAGCCAGTCCAGTCTTATTTCTAGAAACTCAATCCACAGATAGTGAAGAGCCAAGGTATTTGATACTAAACATCTCATCCAATTGGTGTTTGACCTGAAGAATGGTGTCTTTGTCATTGCCTGTTATCAAGAGATCATCCACATAGACCAATATAGCAGTGAACTTAGAACCTTGTGTGAGGGTGAGAAGAGATTATCAACATAACTCTTAAAAAGCCAAAGAAGTAAGAAAGAGGGTGAGTTTCTCAAACCATTGCCTGTTGGCTTGCTTTAGACCATAGAGGGATTTCTTAAGCTTGTAGACTTTGTTAGGAGGAAAGGTTTGAGAGTAGCCTTTAGGGATTTCCATGTAAACATCTTCATTAAGATCACCATGGAGAAAAGCATTATTAACATCTAATTGCTCTGTAATCCAATCATGATGGACTGCAACTGCTAGAAGAGTTCTAACTGTGGCCATTTTAGCAACTGGAGCAAAAGTTTCTTTGTAATCCTCTCATTCCTTTTGGTTGTACCCTTTGGCTACTAGCCTTGCCTTGTACCTTTCTACTGAACCATCTGCATGGTATTTGATTTTGTAGACCCATTTGCTTCCAATTGCAGACTTGCCACCTGGTAGGAGTGTGATCTCCCAAGGATTATTCTTTTCTAATGCCACAATTTCCTTATTCATTGCTTCAATCCAGGGTTTATGTTTAGAGGCTTGATGGAATGTGGTTGGTTCAAAAATTTTGTCAATCTTTGTTGATAAAATGCAGTGATGTGGGACAGAGATTTGAGTAATTGTAGTAATGAGAATGATGAAATTTGGGATTTGTGATATTGTGTATGGTGGTTCCTGGGAGTTTGTATTGATAGTCTTTGAGTTTGGATGGTGTGTATCTGATTCTAGTGGAGACTCTTGGTGGTGGTTGTGTGTGTGTAGGAGTTGGATCAGTATGGTGAGTGGGAGTGGTAGTAAGTGGTGGTGGTGATGGATTAGGGGATGTTGGTGCTAGTGTTGTCTGAGTTCATGGGGTAGATGGTGAAGATGAATTTTAGGGTAGTGGTGAAGAAGAGGTTTCAGAATGTGGGGAAGGTTGTGTTGTTGCAGGTTGGTTGGGTGAATGAGGAGTAGAAGGATTTTGATCAGCTGAAGTTGAGTTGTCTGTAAGAGAGGTGTGGTTGTGAATGGGAGGTGAATGTGTCTGGTGTTGAGGTGAACTTGGTGAAGATGTAGAGAGAGGAGAATTATTGAAAGGTGTTGGTGTAGAAAAAGTTGGGTAGATGGGAGAGAGTGATGGTGATGGAGATACTGAGGTGATTGGTGTAGAAGTTGGTTTGGAGAAGGAAAATTGTGATTCATCAAAGAGTACATTTCTACTGGTGATGGTTTTGTGTGTTTGAAGATCATAGAGTAAGTAGCCTTTTTGGTTGTGAGGGTAGCCAATGAGGACTGTTGGTGTGGCTCTTTTGTCAAACTTGTCTGAGGTATGGTGATAAGCATAAGCTAGGCATCCTATGACTCTCGAATGATCAAGGGATGGAGGTGAATTGTGTAATAACTCATAAGGGCTTTGGTTTTGAAGGATTTTAGAGGGAATTCTGTTGATAAGGTAAGTAGAGGCTAGTAAACTGTAACCCCAAAAATGAATGGGAAAATGAGCTTGAAAGTGAATAGATCTGGCCATTTATAGGAGATGTCAGTGCTTTCTTTCCACTCTGGCATTCTGTTGAGGTGTGTAGGGGCAAGAGGTTTGGTGAGTGATTCCATGATCTTGAAAGTAAGTGGCAAAAGATGAGTTGATAAATTCTGTGCCATTCTCAGTTCTTATGGTTTTGAGAACTGTTTGAAATTGAGTTTTCACAGATGTATGAAAGACTTGAAATGTGGTGAAAACATGATGTTTACTGGGTAATAAATATGTCCATGTAGCCCTTGAAAAATCATCAACAATTTTAAGGAAATAGGTGCATTTATTGATTGTAGGATGTCTGTATGGACCCCATACATCAAGGTGAATGAGTTCAAATTTTGATTTAGCATGAGAGTTAACTACGAAATGAAAGTACATGGTGTTTAGCTAATGGACAAACAGTACATTTACATAAATCGGAAGAAGCTGAAATGTTTTGATTTTCTTAATTGTTTTGAATTGGAGTGTGTCCCAGTCTTGTGTGCCAGAGGTGAGAGCTCCTGATGCTTGAAATTATTGTTGGTTGAGATTTCTCTGGAGAAGTGAGTGAGTTTAGGAGATAAAGTCCACCATGAAGAGTGCCATGAGTGCTACTCCCATCATGGCCCTGAAAGACAAATCTATCATGAGTGAAGGTGACTGAAAAAAGTGTCTTGTGTAGGAGTCTGCTGATAGAGATAAGGTTATAGGTAAATGTGGGAATGTAAAGTACTTCAAGAATGGTGAGTGAAGGTGTGAGGTGAGCTGATCCAACATAGTATACATGGGTGGTATGTCCATTTGGTAAGGAAACAGTGATGGGAGTGTGAAGTTTGGTGATGTTACGCATTAAGCCTAAGGATATGCAAATGTGATCTGTGGCTCCACTATCAACAATCCATATATATGAGGTTTTGGAAATGTTTGAAGCAATGAATGAGTACATTTTAGCACTAGAATTGAAAGAATGAATACTAGTGATCTTTGTAGGAACTGAGATGTGAGGGACAAATGAAAGGATACCTGCCACATGTTGTGTCACACGAAAAGGTTCATGTTGAGCATTTTGCATCATAAGGAGAACTTGGTTAAGCTGATTTTGCAATTGATCCATTCTGGCATGAACCTGGCCAGAATCACTTGTGGAAATGAAGTTGAGCATTGATCAAGAGGGCTGATAGGTGTTGACTCAGTGTCCATTGGTGGTAGGCTATCATTGGTAACCATGTGTACAGCCCTCACATTTCTGTTGGTAGTGAATGTTCTTTGAGAAGGAGGTTGATACTTGTTGTGGAGTGGATAACCAGGAGGATAACCAAGTAGTTTGTAGCATTTCTCCTTACAGTGTCCTTCATTTTTGCAATAGGTACAGATTATTCTTTTCCTGAAGTTATTCCTCCTCTCAGTTGATGTAGCATTTGAGGTGTTGGGAGGTGGATTGTTTGGTTGATTGTTTCTGTGGGATGGAGTATAGGTGCTTCTGAAGGTGTTGAGTGCAATGGGAGTGGTAGAAGGATGCTTGGGTGTTTCCCTTTGCTTCTCTTCCTGTCTCAACATGCTGTAGGCTTTGGCTACTGCAGGAAATGGCTGCATCAGTAAAATCTGCCCTTTGATGTTGGTGTAACACTCATTTAAACCCATTAGAAACTGAACCAATCTCTTCCTTTGTTCTCTTTCTCCATTCTCTTTTCCATTAGTACAAACACACTTACAAGTACATGCATATGGAGCCTCAATAGCATCTAACTCATCCCGTAAGCCTTTGAGTTTATGGTCATACACTTCCACAGTACAGTTTAAATGCTTTAATTCAACAATCTCATTGGCTATTTGGTAAATTATGTGTCCATCAAGTTGTAAGTAGTGTTCAAACAGTTCATTCCAAAGATTGTAAGCAGAATTAACATAGGTGAGATGATTACCAATTTGATCAGAACCAGTATTGATATCGGAGATGAGCACATCATTTGCCCTTTCAGTGAGTTCTTAGTGATGAAGTGGATGAAGGTTCCTCAAATTCACCATTGATCAACTTCAGTTTGTTTTTAGCACTAAGAGCAATAAGCATAGATCTCTTCCATGTACTATAGTTCTCTGAACCTTGAAGTTTCTTTGAAATCAGTAACAAGCCAGGGTGATCGTTTGGATGAAAGTAAAGAGGATGAAGTGGTGAAGTGACATCATCATTCATGATGATGGCGCATTTTGAATACGCTTCGATGTTGGCATTGTTGTTAAAAGTGTAAAGATTGATGAACTTGAAGGAGATTTGAAGGTTTATCAATGGGAATGATGTAACAGAAATGTAACTGAATTATGATGAATTAATAACAGATTGAATGAATTGTGATGAGTGATGACGAATCTTGATGAATTATGACGAATCTTGATGAATGATGATGAATCTTGATGAATTGTGATGAGATATGATGAATTCTGGTGAATTTGTGATGAATTATGATGAATTGTGATGAATTGTGATGGTTATTGTGCGGAATTTGGTGGTGAATGGTGGTTATTGTGGTGGTTTTGGATGGAAAATTTTGGCGGGAAAAGTTGTTACGGTGGATAGTGGTGGAGGAAAGTTGTTATATGACCGGAAAATTCAGTTAAAATGATCGGAGTCAGTTATTCACCACAGAATGTGGTCTCTGGCTCTGATACCATATCAAGAAGTTGAGAGAAAGCACATTTGATGAATTGTGAAGTGAAATTGTATTAATGAATTGATTAGTTACAAAAATGAGAACTTACAACTACTTAAATAGTAAAGACATTACAACTATGAGCTAACTCTCTTATGCTACATTTTACATTGGATCACACACATTCAAGCTTGTATTCAGTAGTATCTTCATCTTGTGAAGAGTGTTTTGGGATACTGCTCTATTTACCGTGAGTGTTTAGGCATGTGTTGATCTTAGCTTGGCTTGGTGAGTTGCTTGGGTTGGCTGTAGTATGTACACCATTAAATACCAAACAAGACAAGTCTTGGGACCAAACTGGTATTGGCTGATCATATTAAGCTAACAAGAGCTACTTTGCAATATTGATGTGTTGAAGGTGTACGCATGTGTGAAAATCGTGAACATTTGTTTGTGCAAATTCGTGTTGAAGATTGGTAATCTGGTATATTAATGGAGTGGTGATGAGTGATGACACCCATCATTAAACTTGCATTATACAAGGTTCTAGTGCTAGAATTAAAAAAAGTTACATAGATACATACAAACACACAATTTTGTTGATATGATAAGCACACAACAAAATGATCCACTATATATACATTCTTCATATCATAAATAGACTTATAAAAATGACCTTTAACATGAGTAAACCAAATCTTTTTATTATCTACCGTCTATCTGACTTAATGTTACTCCATTAACTGATGATAGTGAATGAAGACGTGAAGTGGAGTAGATGTCACTTCCTTGAATAAAGAAGCCAGGTTGTTTGGGAGAAGGTAGAGAACCTTCTCCACCCAACATGGCAACAATTGACGGTGTGCAAGGTCTATCTTCTGCTCGTTGTTGCACACACAATAAGCCAACATGAACTGATCGCAGCACCTCATAAGCGAATAGGAGTTACCTAAACATTCATCAATGAAATCGAGAGACTTTCCTTCTTTGCTAAGTCTCCATGCCTAAATGAATCCAAATAAAAAACACAATTTAGTTCAAATCAGAAAGGTCATACATCTATATCATATCCTTTTTATGTATTTATATGCTCATACTTGATCATAAATGTGTGTTTATGGACCTTCAGTAGCCATATCATACTGAAATTTGCATATTTGTATCCATATATATGTTTTCATCGTTGAATGATTATATTCAACACACTTACATGTCCAAGAAGATGATCATGGTGTTTTTCATGAACAAAACCTCTATTTTTCTTCTCGCTCACAATCTCCAACACCAAAACCCCAAAGCTGAATATATCTGACTTTACTGAGAAGAGACCATTCACTGCATACTCTGGAGATATGTATCCTCTGAATAGAACAAAAGACCATGGAAATAAATACACACTATATACATAAAATGCATTAAAGTATACAAACTTTAGGGATTCTTACAAGGTTCCCACTACTCTTTTGGTATTTGCTTTACTTTCGTGTTCTTTAAACATTCGGGCCAAACCGAAGTCAGATATCTTTGGACGCATCTGATGATCGAGGTAAACGTTCCCAACTTTTAAATCCCTATGTACAACTTTAAGCCGGGAATCTTGGTGATGATAAAGAAGACCTCGAGCAATTCCGTTAATTATGTGGAACCTTTGTGGCCAATCAAGTAATTACTTTCTTATTCCATCTGCATAAATTTGCAACAACTTAGTTTATTAATAAACATTATATCCCTTTGCAATTACAATTAGGGTATCATTTTTATTTTACAAGATTGAAAAAGCAGAGAGCCCAACCAAATATGAAACTGTCCAGACTTTTGTTAGGCATGTATTCATAAAGTAACATTCTCTCATCGCCTTCAATGCAGTATCCCAAGAGCTTCACAATTACGATCTGAAGTTTAGCAATACAGATGACATTCTCCAAATTCGTCAAGCCCTGAAGACTTTGAGAGCTGCTTCACAGCAATCTCTTGTCCTTCCAGCACACCCTGGAGACTAACATATTTATTACATGGTTTTTTGTTGAATGTAAATGTATAAAAATATTTTACTGATTATCACTCCGTTCACCACAACTTGTTTAACATGTATTTATTCATATTATTTACCTTGTAAACTGGACCAAACCCACCTTCTCCCAGCTTGTTGTCAACCGAAAAGTTATCGGTAGCCCTAGATAATTTAGATAAGCTAAACAAAGGAACATCTATAATTCCCTTCTGGCTGCTACCTTTGTGATCTCTATCAACAATCATTACAGTCCTACCTTGAAAATATGACGTGTGGTTCTCAAATGTTTATCATAATACAATATACATGATATCACTTGCCTTCTCTTTCTGCATCTGATCTCTTCTTCCTTGGTGTAGAGTGTCAATATCAGGCCCAACAAAATTAGTCCAGTTGATATTGACAAACAAACTTCAATAGCTACTCGTTTTTTTCTGTTGAAGCTGGAACGAAGATCTAAGAGATATTACAAAGTTAAAGGAAACAAAACATTGTCTTTTTTTGGTCGACTAATCCACGGTGTTTGAACCCACCGCCACACAGACTCAAACCAGGTAAATCCCTCCCTTTTCAAGAGGTTGGCATGGCCACTTAATGTTGTTTGCACCTAGCAAGAATTGAACTTGAGACCTCACATATTTTAGATTGATAGTCACAAGTCCTTTTGCCACTAGGCCACCCTTAAATGGTTAGCAAACAAAACATTGTCAAATTTACAGCAATAAACAACATATGTCTTTGCTGATAAATTCCTATGAACAGCCATTCCTTTAGTTTGTAAATCATATTTATCCAACATAATTAAGAGTTGCGCATTTAAAAGTATAAACTTTAATAACATGATGGAACCAGACATCAAATGAATAGAAAAGCGCATTATTATTATATATGTCTTAGCTTGATGGTGTTGCCAGTCTAACGTAAAGATCTTGCCCGTTTTGTGGGTACACTCGAACATCAACCAAATCACCAAACCATTGCAAACATCTAACTCCACCTGCAGTGATGTTTGGAGTTACGCTATCTTGGTGCAAGAGCAATTACGCACAAGCTACCTCACATTCCGGAGGTTCATATTGGTATCATAAATGGCATTTTGCGTGTCACGGCAATTTCACGTTTGAAAACCGGGAATCCCTCTTGACCCACAATCCAGGTTACATTTAGAAACTCGAGAAGGCCTTTAGGCTAATGAAGAGAGGAACACTTAGAAATTTTACAATGTAACTTATTGCTAATCCTTTCTTGGGTCACCCTACGTCATCACCCTAACACCTATTTATACTACTCATGGAAGGTTCTAGAACCAGAGATATTTTCCAGGATAATTACTTACATCATCATTCTAATCTAGATACCTAATTCTAGATCATTCTTGATACATCATTATCCTTATCTACATATCTAGTTCTAGATACTTCCTACTAGATAAGCTTATCTAGATATTTCTTATACAATATTCTAGATATTTCATATGGATATTATTCATGAGGATTCTCTGAGTTTCTAGGAACTTCTTCATCACGGGCTCGGACTAAATCAAGTTTACGATCCAACACCCCCTTTAAACTTGATTTACCAGACTCAAGCATCGTTCGTTGTCTTGAAAAATCTTTCTCGTTGATCGGCTTGGTGAGGATATCTGCAACTTGGTTTTCGGACCTGCATATGTATCCACTTGGACATCTTTCCTTGCAATGCACTCTCAAATAAAGTGATAACGAGTGTTGATATGCTTACTTGATCATGGTATCTAGGATTTTTAGCTAACTCAATGGCCTGACTTGTTATCACATAGATCTCGATCGCATCTTCTTGTTCCATGTGTAGCTCCTTTAGCATACTTCTAAGCTAAATTGCGTGACATACACATGATGTTGTAGCTATTACAAACCGCCCAACTAGACAAAGTAACAATAGGTTGCTTCTTTGAAGACCATGTAAAAGCATGGTTACCTAGGAAGAATATGAATCCCGTTGTAC
>OU343221.1:349691404-349753482 GCA_910596185.1 Chrysanthemum makinoi | reverse complement strand
GATCTAGCTAATATGACCGGTTAGCAGCAGTTTACCAGGTCATCCTTGATTAAAAGTTACACCGTTGGTCCCCCAAAATGTACCAAATTCGCGCATTTAGTCCTATTTTGATAACGCTCGTTAAAAAATAATTTAAAAAACTTTTAATTTTTTTTTCTTAAAATCTACTTAAAATATTTTTAAAAAATTTTAAAATTTAAAATTTAAAAAGAAAAGAGGATAAAACTACACTTTTTTTTTATATATAAATATATAATCCGGGTAAACTTTTTTTATTTTTCTAAAAATATTGAAAATTGTAATTTTTTTAAAAATAAAAATTATCCATATTTTTCAAAAAAAAATTTACAGATTTTTAGAATTTTTTTTTTTTGATTTTTATTTTTTTTTAATCTGGATAAACTTTTATGTTTAAAAAAAAAGTTTTTTCAGATTTTTAACTTTTAAATCTAGATAAACTTTTATATCTAAAAAAAATATAAAAGTTTATCCCAATTTAAAAAACATATAATCTAAAAAAACTTTTTTAAAAATCTGACTTTTTTTTTGGAAAAATCTGGATATTTTTATTTTTAAAAAAATAACAATTTTCAATATTTTTAAAAAAATATAAAAAGTTTATCCGGATTATATATTTAAAAAAATGTAAAAAAAGTGTATATAAAAATTTATCCATTTTTTTCTAAATTATAAATATAAAAAAAAATATTTTAAGTAGGTTTTAAAAAAAATTAAAAGTTTTTTAAATTTTTTTTTAACGAGCGTTATCAAAATAGGACTAAATGCGCGAATTTGGTCCAGTTGGGGGAGCAACGGTGTAACTTAAAATCAAGGGTGACCTGGTAACCTGCTGCTAACCGGTAATTTTAGCTAGATCGAAGATTATTTGTAGACCTGCTTATTTAGAAATATATGTTGCGTATCTTTAGCTTTCACCCAATGGAATAAAGCATTTACGCATCATGTTTGGTATGATGCAATGAACATTGAAAAGGAATGAAATAAAAAAAATATGGCAAAATGTGATTCCATGTTGTAATGGAATGAATAGAAACCAGATGGTGGCTATGTAATGAAATTGGTGGTTACAATCGTAATAGAATGAACTAATAAAAAAATCATTCCATTACAAAACTCAAAACAAACAACATTTTTTCATTAAATCATAATGATTTATTCCATTCTAACTTAGATTCATGCATACCAAACACTACGTAAATATTCGATGGCTTTATAAATTTCTTACATATCTCTTACGTGGTACTTTTTATTTGATCGCGGTGCTATGCCGCTAATGCGCCCTTTTGTAGTTTTATGAAAAGCAAACTATTTACAACGTACGTATCTCACATATATTATCTCACACGTCTCTAGAGCCGCTTGACCAGAAGGCTTGATACCTGAACAAGTTATTCTTCCATTTCTACTCTTCCAATCTGTTTTGTTTTTTGCACTTACTATACGAAAACATACGGATGCAGGTGGCTTGTTAGATTAAAAAAAAATCTCAACCCCATTATCAACATATAATCACAACATTAAGATAGCTACGTTTATCAAGATAGGTTTCTGATTCTAACGTTGTAGGTAAGAACTTCATTTCGTCAAGCCTGATCGGCTTTTATGTGTTTCGTATGACTCGATGTAAGACACAATGTGGATACCTGTTCATTTGATCATCTAAAATTATATATTGACGTAAACTTTAAGTCGAATTTATGCTTGCATTATCTTACTTCACGATCCGAGTCAAGTTGATGAGACTCGCGTCAAGTTTTTCGAATTCAAGTGTTCAACTTCAAGTCCAGTTTCTAAGATCAGGTGTTGATGCTCAAGTCATGTTTTCAAGTCTTTTTTAAACCAAGTGAAGTTCTCTGTGACAACACGCAAGAGGATGTGTGTGTGCGCGCGCTTCATCACTCTCAAAGTTTGACAAGAGGATCAGGTGTCGAAGTATTTTTTTGTGGGTTGTGGCAGTTATCTTTCGGTCTTGGAGACAAGCCTCTCAGATACCTGCTAAGATGAGCAACGCGTTAGTCTCGCCCCGGGTGTTATCCCAGGACCCGACTCTGGCGTGAGAATGAGTATATGTTTAACCGAAGGGTATAGTATAAAATGTGTGTGTGTAAAAAATAATACCTTATTCCCAATTACTGTATGCGTATTTATACTACCTGATGTCACTATCTGGTCCCTGGGTCTGTCGTACTTCATGGGACCGTTGATGTTGTCAGAGCTGATACTGTCCCTGGCGTCGTGTCTGACATCCAGGAGAATGAGACAAAGCGTATCGAGGCTAGATGCCAAAGGTACTGTCAGGTCAGCGCGTCCTTCGGATGGATGGTTTGTCGATGTACCCTTCGGTATAGCCTTGGGCTGCTCCGGTAGAATATTGGACCGTTTTGGTAAAGTGTTGGACTCTTCGGTCATTGGACCGAAGGGGCATATACGTTGTCATGTCCCCCCAGTATCATGTTATTTGTTTATGACAAGTGACGTGATACTTACTTTTGGCTGTCCGTTGGGTTCATTCGGAGTGACTGGGCATGCTCTGGTTTTATGGGCTTCGTTATGGACAATGGGCCCAAGCCCATTGGGTAGAAGTAGGTTAAAATAATATATACCGTGTTTTGTGGGATTGTGCCACGTGGCAGATGGGTATCCGTTAACGGTTCAGATTTGTCCCTTTCTGACACGACGCGACGTTTTGCGTCCCCACTTCTCTTTCCTATATAAACCTATTTACCCCATTTGTTAATTTTACTTCTCTCCTTTTTACTATTTGCTTTCGAGTATTCCGACGAAACTCATGGCGTCTCGTTTCTTCTATTTCTTTCTTTGCGTTGCCTCTTCGTTATCCTATGGCTCCGGTTCAGAGCATCGGCTTACGGTTTGGAACATCCGGCTTCCGACCTTGTCCCCAAATCGGACATGCATATATATTCCTCCGTGCTTTCCGAAGGGGAGTTGGAAGGTCTCATTAGTGAGTATGGGATTCCTATGGACCTACACCCTCATTTACCTCCGATGGATTTTACCATGGATAATTTACCGAAGGATGCTATTGGATTGTATGAGCAGTATCTTACATTTTCGGGAGTTAGAGTTCCGTTTTCTACCTTTCTTCTGAGGGTGATAAGGTACTTCAAGGTTCACATATCACAACTTGTGCCCATCGGGCTGAATAGGCTTGTTATGTTTGAAGTATATTGCCGAAGTCTTGAGATTGAGCCTACCGTGAATCTGTTTCGGGTTTTTTATAAGTTGAACAAGCAGGGGCACTGGTTCTCATTTGCTAGCCGGACCGGAGGGAACTCTCCGGGACATATATTTAAGGAAACGTGCTCGAGCTTGAAAAATTGGAAAGACAACTTTTTACTGATAGACCGGAGAGCTATCCCCGATGCTATGCCCTGGAGGCATCCGGACTCCAGTGTTTCAGACGATGCTCCGTCGGGGGGTTATTCGGATGCTGACGTTGCAAAGTTATGTGAGGGGGTAGTGGAGCTGAGGCTTGGTCACTCGGGTCTTTTGTACGAAGGTCTGGAAGCATTCTGGCTTTCGTCCGGAGTTTAAGGATATCGAGAAGAATAGTAACACAATTTATATATATATATATAGAGTCCGGTTCTAGAGAAAAGTGTAATTAGAGAGAAAAGTGAGAAAAAAAGTTTTAGGGTAGATTATGTAAACAGATGAAAGTTATGGGTTAAAAAAGAAACAAAACACAAAAAAAGAAGGGTCAGTCTTTTTTTAATCCAGAATTCAGATACAAACATATACGCAAACACCGATTCAAAACAAACATTGACCTCACCATCACCACCTCTGTCGCTGCCGTCACCGTCACACCACCACATACTCCGATACATCACCAATCGCTTCTTACCATCTCCATCGCTACCATCATCATTCCCGTCACCACTCCACCATCATCATCTCCACTGTCGTCAGTTCTGTCATCATCTCCACCACTCCATTGTGCCGTTACATCCGTCAAACACCGGAAGAAAATTGATATCAAGCCAGAGATATCCAAAACTGTAAGTTTTTAATTACATACTTTTTTTTATGTTATTTAGTGCATCATTCTGAAAATTATAAATTAATTAGTGTTATTGGGGAGTGGAATGACATTTAATGAATTTGTATGTTTAAAATTACATTTAGTGCATCTAAGTAAATAATATGTTATAGCACTTCTTTGTATGAATAAGTGCATCAGTATGAACATTATGTAAACAAGTGTAGATGATTAGATTATAAGGAATTTAATTTAGTGCATATTTTTGTTAGATTAGAGCATCGCGAGATAGATTAATGCATCCTTTGTGTATTGTTAGAGCATCGCGAGATAGATTAATGCATCCATTGTGTTTTATTAGACATCGCGTGACTTGTTTCATGATTTTGTTTGATTAATGCATCAAAAATTAATGTTATGGAATCTGTTAGAATCATTAGAGCATCACTTTAAAATATTAAGGTATCGGGAGTGTATGGTTAGTTCATCAAGTGACAAATTTAGGGCATAAAATGTGTGTGATTAGAACATGAAATGAAAAAGTAAGGGCATTGAGAGTTTGTGATTAGGGCATCCCATGAAACGTTAGTGCATCAAGTGTGTATGATTAAAGCATCGTATGATACATTATGGCATCCATTGAGTATCATTAGAGCATTGGTTTGATTACTTAGTGCATCAAGTTTTCATGAATTACATATGCTTGTATGATTATTGCATCAGGAATATTTGTTACAACATCCGTTAGTATGATTAGGGCATCAAATGACTTGTTACGGCATATTTTTGTGATTAGTGCATCAAAATATGTTTAGTGCATCGTTGAACATATTAGAGCATCAGTGAGTATGATTAGGGCATCAATGTTAGTGGTTGCCGCATCAGGCTAAATGTTTGTATTTTCGTGCACCACTGAACATATTAGAGCATGATTGAGTGTGATTAGTGCATCAATAAGTAATGATTAGAGCATCAGTGAGTAATGATTAGGGCATCAATGAGTATGATAAGTGCATCGTCAGACATATTATGGAATCAACGTGAATGTTTAGTGCATCCGTTTGTAATTTAGTGCATCGTTACATAGCTTCTTTAGGTTGGGCTTTTTTATGAGCTTCTTTCATTCCAGCTTATAAGCCCCACTTTTTGGCTTATTATGATTATTATGATATAATATGCTTATATAAGCTTTTCGATATGACATGCTTATATAAGCGCATAAATCTTCAAAGCCAGAAAATTGGGTTTATGAAATATAAGCTGGAGTCAAATGAGCTTATAAGCCCACATATAAGCTTAAAAAAACACCCCCTTAGGTTTAAGTTATTAATAGGTCTTTTTGTTAATTGTAGATGTTTTACATCAATTAGTTGTTGTAGACATTAACTTGCTCGAAATTGTGTGTTTTAGTTATTAGTATTTGTTTTTAATAGTTCAGGTTTCAAAGTGATTAGTTTTGGATCTGGTTGTTTTGTTAGGGTAGCTTGATTTTTGGTGTTATATGTGATATATTGAAGTTAGATTTAGATTTGCGATGTTATTTGGCATGCAAATATCATAGTTTACAAGTTTATTGCTTGATGTTTAACTAATAAATCCATGTTTTGCGAATTGTTGATGAACTACATTAATCATTTGTTGATTGGTTTGATTTGTCGAGGCTTGTGAATTGTGACGACATAAAACATAGATTGAATAATTTGGTAAAAGTAGGTTTAGTGTTATATGTTTGAGTTGCGGTAAGTTGCACCACATACTGCACTACATGTGAATTCTCTGCACCAATCACACATGCAGGCAAAAGGTCATTTGACACAAATGCAGCCAAGTCATAACTAGATAAATTATCATATGCCACTGGTTAACTTACATCACAATAATATGGTTAATTACAGCAAAATATTGTGTCTCTTTTACCACTGCAAGCGCGCAACAAAATATGGGTTATGTTGCAACCAAATACCAACAAGATTCCACAAAATATCAGTAAATGCCACACCAACTTCTTCATAAACACCAACCACTCCACCACCGCCATCAAGAGGTTGCAAGTGAACCAATTACCTCAATTGAATCATATTAATGATGGTAATGACTTGGAAATTATACATCATACAAGAGTGATGTCTGAAACTTTGCAGTAGCAGATTCGAGCCCCCTTTCCCCCTAAATTGACCAGGTATCAAACCTTTTGAATGTTATTGAACCTTTTGTATTCATGTTCTACACCCTAGCAACCAGGGATGCCTGGTGCCTTACGAATGTTGCATGCTAATATGCAGCCTCCCATGCGTGGTGCCCAACGACTACAATAATCAACCGAAAGGACCGATGCACTCCATGGATAACTCTCATGCACATCAGCTCAGTAATGGTGATTAAAAAACTTCTCATTGAGTTGCTCTAGAGACAATTGAATCAGAAAAAGAGGTTAAGTTTTATTTATTCCTGATAAATTTGGAATTTAATTACGCGTATATTCTCAATTTAAGCCTTGAATTTTTTAATTATTATGATGTAGAACATAAGATGCTTTATCGGCGTTATAACATGTGCCTTATTTTGTATTTAAATCAGTTAAATTTATGTAAACATATTGACATGATTGTATCGTGTTAAATCACTGATACACATAATATTAGGGATTTATGCAGGTATACATAGGTAAACTAGGAAAGTAATTAAGATAATATAATACCTAATGAATGCTTAACAATTGTGAGTTGCATCCTAATACAGCCATCACGTGAATATAATTAGTGCATCAGTGTGTGTGTGTTTAGTGTGTCCGTATTTATGTTTAGTGCATCCATGAACATATTAGGGCATCCATTTGTTGTGATCACAGAGTCTTGTTGGCGAGGTAAATATATTTGAAAATTGAATTAGGAAGTTGGAAGCATAGGAGTGAATCATATGACTGAGGCTAGTAACTTAAGTGATCATCCAAAGTGTCTAAATATTTGGTCCTTTTCACCAGCTTGGTCAGTAAGTTTTGAGCTATTAGCTTATAAGATACTAGTACACTAATTAGTAATTTACTCATATTAATAGAATCTGTGGTTATGGTTTCAACTCTCATAGAAGAGATTAATGCTACTTGCTGGTCTCAAAGAGGGATAGATATAATGGTCATTGCTTCTTTGGCTTGATGAAGTGTTAAATAATGAGTAGCAAATGGCTATAGGCCAGTAAGCTGCTTTGAAGCCGGTGGTCATGATTGAGATCGCACGTAGTGTTGTGCTTTTTACTTCGATAACGCCTTTTTAGGAAATAAATTTATGCTCAAATTCAGTGCCTTTAGCGAACTACTTGTATGCTTGACTAGGCAGAAATGATAGGGAACTATTGTTGCAAGATAGAACAGAAAAATAACGAGGACGCATTATCATTTATCATTCTTCTCTATCAATTAAGGTTGTTTAAATTCAATCATGGAATTTTACTTTGTTTTTACCTATTACCAGGTGGGCTACATGGCAGTTGTTGGTTCCTTTCCGTTCAACTCCTTCCTCTCAGGTGTACTCTCTTGTGTCGGGACAGCCGTCCTTGCTGGTAAGCTTATGGGTATTCAACATTACAAGTAGACATGCTTCATTTTAGTTAGGGTTCAGTGTCTTACAAAATCATGTATGTTATCCTTTTGGCTGCAGTTTGTCTCCGTATCCAAGTAAACAAAGAAAACAAGGAATTCAAGGTACCTTTCTTGTTTCTCTTTGGCTATGTACTTTTATATATTTTGATTGAGATAACATTGTTAGTGTTAGTAGGGTAGCAAAATGGGTGGGCCACGTGGGGTAAGTAACGGTTTGAAACACCTTCAATCAAAAGTTTATATTATCAATAAATAATTTATGTCTCAACACAAAAATTATATGATAACTTTTTAGAAAAAAAATGATTTTGGAGGTTTTATGCATCACAAATGAGCTTTGGTGACTTTTTGACCCGTTTTCTTATTAGCTAATGCTTTCATTTGATCAGTTCTGAGATAATACATAAACCTGAATTGACTCAGTTCTGAATTAATGGGTCAAATTTGCCACGTCTTTGTTCTATTGAATCCCTTGTAATATTCCTGAAATTAGTATTCCTGACTTCCCTGTATTATTGTTACCTTCATTTATCATCCCTTTACTCAGTTACATCTGATATTCATTTATGAAATTGTTGCAGGATTTACCTCCCGAGCGTGCTTTTGCTGATTTTGTTCTTTGCATTTGGTGATCATGAACTTCCTTGGATAACTTGTGTTCTCAGTTTATTACATCAAAAGATTATATGACTAAAATTTTGTTATCGAGTATTCACCGAATATTTCTAGGCCCTTGCTACTGATGATGCTTAATATGTGCAACATCCAAACCTATTTAATTTACGAAAGAAGAACCTTTTATATCACTGCTACTAGTTTACCAATGTTCAAGTGTTTGCGTGGATAAATCTTAGATCATGTCAACTTGAAATTATTTGTGTCAACATATAGGCTATGTTCCATATCCTGTATTGGTGATAATCGATGTCCAACCCAAGGAATTGGGAATACACACTAAAGCTTATTATGCTATTGAAGAGGTTAAAGAGGTACAATCATTTTAGGAACTCATTTATGGTGTTTGACCTTCATTTTGTATTTTGATGGTATCACTGCTCGGATGGTCACTGGTGATAATAATAATACAGCTAAATCTATTGCAAAGGAATTCGGCATACTTACTGAAGGTGGGTTAGCCAATGAAGGTCCAGATTTTCGAACCAAAACCAAATAGGAATTGGATGAAATAGCACCTATAATTCAGGTACTTAATAGGGGCGGGAAATTGTGCAGCATCAGTGCAGTACCAGTTAGTGCATCAGTTCAGTATAGTGAATCGGTATCAGTTAGTGCATCAGTTTCAGTATCAGTTAGTGCATCGAGCTGGTTTTTTTTGTCATAAAACAACCTTTTATGTTGTATTATTATATTGTTTGTTTAGGAAAATTAATTTATATTTTTTCTTTTTTCTTTCTTAACTTTGGGTGTGGATTAAGATAAACAACCCAATTAAATGACTAGTATTGTTGTACACATTGGCTTCTTTAAATGTATTGAATGGATTATACACCAATGCGTCAACCAAGTGATAATCAACAGGTCATCGTCTTTCATCTCATGAAACATAAACAAGAGGTGTTGATTTGATTATGTTTAGATGCTATGAAAACTTATTTAGTATATTTAACTAGGATTTAGCAATACCTGGTGAATATTGAAATTGGAAAATGCGCTATCATGATGCATGGTTTGTAAATTATGATTAAAACTCATCAACGAGCTCAACATTATATAATTTCTCCAAGATAGAAATACAAATAAAGCGAAGAAAAAATAGTATAGCAAACACATCGCAAGAAAACTACGAAATAGTACATGAGAATTACAGAAACCAACAGTATGAGGTAATTACAATTTTTCAAATTTCTGCAGATCCATATACACTT
Organism: Chrysanthemum makinoi; assembly: GCA_910596185.1. Taxonomy (NCBI): domain Eukaryota; kingdom Viridiplantae; phylum Streptophyta; class Magnoliopsida; order Asterales; family Asteraceae; genus Chrysanthemum; species Chrysanthemum makinoi. The sequence continues at coordinate 349,743,977 of OU343221.1, read as the reverse complement.
TCTAAAGGTTGCAAACACATAAAATACTAGAGTATAGAGAGTTAAAACAAAATCTTTTATCTTCAAATAACTAGTTATTAATGCATAAGAGCAACTGTAGCATATTGCATCAATGGCTCTGTCACGTGCACAAAATGCTCAGCCTCTCTCTTGACTTGCTCCCGACATTTGTGTGCATCTTTCCCTACTTTCATTTTCTTCACAAACCCCGCAAACTTCCTCTAATTAACCGTCTGGAACAAATTCGGGGTTCATCATGAGATATATAAACACACACATATCGTCGTTATCAGATAATGAAACCCCCTTCAAGATCTGATCATGTGCATGATTGTCATATCTTGGTAAAGAATTTTCTCTAGCCAGTGTCACATGCGTTACCTGTATCGATGCTGTCGCTTATTTCTCAGAGTCTCATGTGCACCTAGCGCGTCCTGAGGGTGTTTGTGATCACGCATCTCGATACAAGTGCAACTTAATACAACACCATGACGACCCAACATTCTTCCAATAAGGAGGTACCCATGTTGGAAATGGGGGTTGTAGTAGCCTGTAGTGAACTCAATATCATAGGACCGTGTCTCGAAATACCAATGGATACCCGCAACCTTAACTTCGTAATACCAATGGATACCCGCAACCTTAACTGAGATCTTGACACCTCAGTTTTCAAAATAAAAAGTGACTCATGAGAGTATTATCTTTTCTCCATGATCTAACAGCATTGTGAGTACCATAAGAGGAATAAATTGCCATACTCGTTATTCCATCCACCACATTGTTTCTTGAAGAAGTTGGTGTCTTCAGTCCAATTGTTATACTCACTTGCATTTGTGGGACCCGTTTTTCCTCATTCGGGCTTGCCAAAGCTCTCAGTTGCAACTTGTAGGCTACTCAGAATATACTGCAATACACACATTTACCATGTAAGCATTGATGCCACTACATACATATATAAGAACATATGCAATATCTAAATCTACCTTATAATAACACAAATAAAATATCTCACGGACCATCTAAATAGTTGCAACTTCAAATAGCCTAGAAGGAAACTATAAGTTGCTCACTATTTCAAAAACCAAGGTTTCAATATTACGCCTGTCACAATCTCGTAACTTCCATAATAAAACAATTGTATATGTAGAAATAAAGGTGCATTTATTTGAAGATAGTACGTGCTAAATGAGAATTACTCTGCTCATCATACCAATGATAAAATAAAAGGTGCATCAATGTTGAAATAATGGTGCATCAATGTTAAAATAAAAGGTGCATCAATGTATATACAAACTACTCATTATATCAGTGGGTCTTTTGCTCATCATACCAATGATAAAATAAAAGGTGCATCAATGTTGAAATATGGTGCATCAATGTTAAAATAAAAGGTGCATCAATGTATAAATACAAACTACTCATTATATCAATGGGTCTTCGTGGGTCACATGGACCCACTTCCGATAATGCTACTGGTATAGAACATTCTTCTATAGTTACCACTTCCAATTTCTTGAAGGAAGTTGGTGCTAATGTGAAGTTAGAAGCCGATAATGGAGTTAATGGTAGTCGTAGCAAATCTGAGGGAGGTTCTCCTAGTCATGGGGCTGTATGTGATATTAACATGGATACTAATAGAGCCAATGTACAGACAAAGGCAGTAGGAAAACTAAGTGATGACTTGACTCGAGTTAAGACTTGCAAATTGCAGGATAAAGTCAAACCAAGTGTATTAAGTAAATCATATAGCAGTGTACATCTACCCTTTTATAGTAATCCCGTTCCTAGTGCTTGTTTTCCGAGGCATAGGAACAATGTAAAATTAGGTCTTAGAGATGATGACGAAAATTCGTTTAGTTACAATCACCATAGCACCAAGATGAAGGCATTAAGGCTGCAGTCGCGTGCTGGTTATCGAAGAAAAAGGCATATGATGACTACTAAGTACTGGAAATCAATGCCGAAGCTGAAAGATTACGAGCTATCTAACACTACCAGTAAGTGGAATACTCTCAAACACTGATACTGCAATTTCATTTCATGTTATTCCTTCTAATTTGATCGTTATATTGGTTCTTCTAGGTATCGGAGTCAAACACCTTGACGACAACAGGAAAAGTGTATACAAGCGTGAACGTTGTCAAGTGGATTTGGGTGCTAAGAGAAGGAAGTTGTTCCACCATAGCCCGAAACTTGATTATGTGCATGAGGCAAGTAGTGAAAGTATATCTAATTTACCTGAGAGGAGTGCCGGTGGAGATAGGAAGCGTATGCCCTGTGCTTCACATAAAGGTCCTTAATTATTTTCCAACTTCCATTTTTATATATCACATGGAGGCAAACATTCAGCTAACGAATTGTATTATGGCCATACAGCAAAGAAAACAGCTACATCTTCGGTTACCAGCCATAAAAGTTCCTTTCAGTCTAAGGATGGTCATGGTATATACTCACTCAATCTGTCGTGTATATACAGTTATATTTTCGTTTGACGAGTCTCTCACGTGCATATTGTTTCTTAATTCAGTGACATTTAGCATAAAGTCATTTACAGTGCCAGAACTATATATTGGGATGCCAGAGACAGCGACAATAGGTTATTTGAAGGTATGAGTTTTGAACTTTTTTTTTTCCAATATGTACATTCTGTTTTTTTGATGATTAAGCTCAAAGAAGCTAGATGTCTGGGCTGCTGTTGCAGCAAAACAGTCCTATGGGGGCTAGTTTAAGCTAGGAAAAAGCTACCTAAGGGACCACCTAAAAATTCATAAAAATAAGTTATAACTATACTACCTACCATAGATTAACCATGCAAAATTACAGGACCTAAGGCTAAATATTAAGCAAGTTAAAAATCTAAAAAGCATAAATAATTCCACATCATAAATAAAACACAGTGAAAATCAGTGCATCACAGTTATGAAATTTCATTCAGGCATTTTATCAAACACATTGTGTGCAAGTTTTGCAAACACGTTTACAAGTCTTTTTTTTTTCTCAAATTTGTTTCAATTAACTCAACTATATAGTGCATCATGTCACAAACTCTTAAAATCGATACATATATGAACACACATTATAATTACCAAATCAAAACTCGTAACAAAAACCATAACTCATAACAGACACGTATATCATCTTTATATTTGATCTTAGAGAACAAAACTAACAAATATATAATCGAAATAAGTTAATAAACTTACTTTGTTCAGCGATATAAGAATTATAATGAGATGATTTGGTGAGCGAGATGATGCTGAACTGTGTGGAATGGTGGGGAGATGATGGTGAACGGTGGGGAACGGTGGTAAGCGATGGGGAGATGATGGTGAACGGTGGCGATGGTGGTGAAAGCCGGTGGATATGAAGACTGAAAGAGGAGAGAAACAAATAGGCATCATGTATGATGAATCTGGGAATTTATAAAAAGTTACGAAACAAACCTTACAAAATAAAAGAAGTTACAATAAAGCCCCTTGAGTTGGGAAAAAAAAGGAGGGGAGGAGGAGGGGGTGATTTGTACACTTTTTATCTTTTCCACCGAGATCAATTTTTCAAATGAACCGATTTCTATATATATATATATATATATATATATATATATATATATATATATATATATATATATATATATATATATATATATATATATATATATATATATATATATATATATATATATATATATATATATGTATCCGCTTATGATTTTCTCTTACTTTGTGCAGCTCTTACCATGTCTCGTTATTTGCGCCTAAGTTCTGATCAAGGGTCAAGATTGGGGAAAGGTCGTGCTCTTGCTGAGGGAGAGGAGATACCCCAACATGTGACCCCCCCTTTGGAGGTGGGAACGCAGGTTCCGGAGCCCAGCCGGGTGCAGCGGATTGTTGAAAAGGCTGATCCGGCTGTCCTAAAGGCCAAAGAGAAAAAAAGAAAGCAGCAGGAGAAGAGAGTGACCGGAGCGTCATCTTTGTTAAAGAGGAGGAGACCTAACACGCCTTCCATTGATCTGTCGTCAAGTCCGGACAACTCTCAGCGGACTCGCTCGGTGTCGCCTATAAATACTTTGAGACCTGAAGGTGTTGTGAATGCTACTGAGCAGGGGAGTGTGGGTGGTGGTGGTGATCAGGAGGTTGGTGGCGGGGGTGATCAGGAGACAACTTCGGTGGAGGCTCCCCCCGTTGTTTCTACGACCATTTCCTATCCCTCCGGTCAATGTATGTTTCTTAAACTTGGGATGTATCCTTTTTTTTCTCTTTTTTTTTTTTTTTTTTTTTTTTACAAGTGTTTTTCTTTGCAGAAGCTGGGACGAGCGCGACGGGGGCGAATGTTCAAGGTACCACTCGGGGCGGCACTTTTGTTGGAGGTACTTTACGGTTGGTTTGCTATTCTGGTGTTCTCTCTTTCTTGTTTTTGCAAGTCTGACTCCTCTTTTCCCAGGTGGGTTTGGCCGAATGGGTTCTGGGGAGCCGTTCATTCCTGGCTGGGGTCTGTCGGTCAACACCAGTTTGAATGATGCTGCTCAGTGTCGGGATATGATGGGTAACCTCGCTCCTCCTTTCATTTTGGCGAAACAGGAAGATTTGCCTGACGATCGAGCCTTGTTCAGAGGGTGGTTCGAGTTATGTCATGGGTCTATGGCTGTGGCAGATGTGTTCAAGAGGTTCGAACGCTTGAATCATCATTATGCAGAGCTCTACAAAGCCCATTCCACCTGTTGCAGCGTCGACTCTCGCTTTTGAGGCTCAAAATAGTCTCCGGGTTCAAATGGAGGTTAATCAGAAACTTGTTCAAGACAATCAAGCCCTCAAGCATCCCATCAGACTGTGGATGGAAGGAGGAGGAAATGGGTTCCCGTCTGGCCTCTTTGGAGAGGGAGCTAAATGAGTTAAAGACTAAAGATGAGGAGAGAGAGAGAGAAGAAAGTGGAGTCGTTGGAAGAGGCTTTGAAGAAGAAGGCTGAGGAGCTGTATGAGTCCGAGAAAGAGGCTGCGGTTTTAAGGGCTGATGTAGAGAAGTTTGCCGTGAGTGCTGGTCATGAAGAGATCTTGAGATTTAACTATGTGAAGGAACTGATTCCAGCAGTCATCCGGCGTTTACATGGGAGTGATGAGTACCAGCAGGCTTGGGGACATGTTTTTAACGCTGCCATAGACTCTGGTTATTTGGATGGCCTTAGGGAAGGTCGCGACGAGGAGGAGGTCAATAGGATCCTTGTCAAACAGAAAGACTTTGATATGCAAGCGGTCGAGGGATTTACCGCTGCATACGATGAAATGTTCATGAGGTCTTTCCTTTATGTTGAGAAGATCAGACACTCCTATCACATTCCCCTTGCAGACTTGATGAACATGCTCCCTGAAGGATCCGGATCTACTCATGGTGCAGGCACTTCCGGTGGATCCTAGCTTTTATTTCATTTTGTAAACTCCTGAATGTTTAGAACAATGCTATGTCTGTATTATGGTAGGCATGCGTGCCTTTGGGTTGTGTAATTAAACAATTTACATTTGTGTCTTCGTGATGGTTGTAATCTTTGGCCACGTTATTCAGGTCGTCCGTATATCCGGATGGCCACTTTTGATTATCTATCTGTCAATGCTTTTGTATGCATCTTGTGTGTTTGTTAGTGACTTGGCACTTTCGGGGGTAAATTATGCCCGTAAGTAAATATACTCCGGCCTTCCCTAGTGACTTAGCACCTTTGGGGTAATGTTTCGCCTGTTGGTAAATATACCTGGGGGCTAATCCCTGGCTTCATCACGCCTTCGGGGTATCTGTATGCCGTTAGGGTGAATACGCCTCGGCTCCTCCCTTAATGACTTAGCATTACTTTGGGGTACGCAGGTGCCTAACCGAATGGTATATGGGCCTTCCCTAGTGTCGTTGCACTTACGGGGGTATAATAGTTATAACCGTTGGGTTTTCGGGTGCACGGTCGGGGGTAGCTAGCCTCCGCCGGTTGTGATCTTTCCCTTTGCATGAGATATAATCATGGGAAATTTTCCTCCTCCGTCATAGGTAGGGGAATATGTCATTACTTGATGAAAGTGAAAATAGAATAGTTTGTGCCCGTAGGCTTACATTTCATTTGTAAATACTTAAAGAAAACATTTCTTCAAATTCATGGTGTGCCACTTCCGGGGAACCTCCTCTTCATCCATGGTTTCTAGCTTGTATGAGCCATTGAGATTTGCCTCCTTTATCCGGTAGGGGCCTTCCCACTTCGGCCCTAACTTGCCCGGGTCTTCAGCTCTGCTGGCTTCATTCTTTCGGTATACAAACTCCCCTGGTTTGAAGGATACCAACCGTGCTTTTCGGTTATAATATTTTTCCAATTTTGTTTTGTACCTAGCCTCCATCACAACAGCTTCTTCCCTCCGTTCCTGTAGTAGGTCGAGGTTGAGACGAATTTCCTCTTCGTTTTGTTCTTCCACCCGACGGGGATTTTCCTCCCTGAGTCCTTCCCTTATCTTCCTTACTTTGTATGTCGGCATGCCTATCTCTGCCGGTATGACTGCTTCACTTCCATAGGTAAGGCTGAAGGGGGGTTTCTCCGTTGCTAGTCTTAATGGATGTCCGGTGCGCCCAGAGAACATTCGGTAGCTCATCCACCTATCCCGCTTTTGCAAGCCCTAACCTTATTTTGATACCCTCCATCAAGCTTTTGTTGGCCCTTTCTACCAGTCCGTTGGCCTACGGATGGGCCACGGCTGTGTTAATCTGCTTAATATTGAGTTTCTCACACCAGTTCTTGAAGGGGTTGTCCACGAATTGTTTTGCATTGTCCGTGACAATGATGGCGGGGAGACCGAAGGGGCACACTATGTTATCCCACACAAACCTCGTGACATCCTTGCCAGTGATCCTTGCTAACGGTTTGGCCTCCATCCACTTAGTGAAATAGTCGATGGCGACCAAGAGGAATTTGACCTTTCCTGCTGACGAAGGTAAGGGACCCACTATGTCCATACCCCATTAGTAAAAGGGCCATGGAGCCATGATGGGCGTTAGCTTAGTTTTTGGAAGCTGCGGCACTGGGGCATGGATCTGGCAGGAGTCACATTTGATTATTTCGTTTTGAGCATCCTGATGCATAGTAGGCAAATAGTATCCTTGCCGCATGGCTTTCGCTACGACCGAGCGAGGACCAGAGTGTATTCCCCATGCTCCCATGTGTATCTCTCTTATGACGTAGTTCGCTTGTAAGGGACCAACGCACCTCATCATGGGCACTAGGTAGGCCATTTTGTAGAGCACTCCATCTTCCATGACGTACTGGTTGATTTTCATCCTTAGAGTGCGAGCTTCGTTAGGATCGTCCGGCCAAACTCCTTCTTCAAGGCATCGGATGATAGGGGTCATCCAGTTGTCCCCTTCTTCTTCGATGACGTTATTAACTTCTTTTCCTACCGTCGACCTTTCTCTTAGCACCTCCACCAGTACCTCCTTCGTCAGGTGGTCAAAAGCAACCGTGGCTAGTTTACTGAGAACATCTGCCTTTTGATTTTGACCTCTGGGATGTTCCGGATGGTGAAGCTTTCAAAACCAGCTATGTACTCCATTGCCTTCGCCAGATACTTGATCATACTTTCATGACTCGCCACATAATCCCCGTTTATCTGGTTGGCTACCAGCTTAGAGTCCACATGAACTTCTAGGCTACGGACGTGCATACTTTCCGCCATCCTTAGTCCTGCTAGCAGGGCCTCATATTCAGCTTCGTTGTTAGTGCTTTCGAACTCAAGTCGGATGGCGTAAGTGAACTTCATTCCCTCTGGGTTGATCAGTACAAGACCTGCTCCCGAGCCTTTGTTATTGGACGCTCCATTCGTATACAAAAGCCATTTCCCCTCTTCTTTCTTCTTTACCGCCGGCTATTCGAAGTACCTGCCATTGCTTTCTCCGATGGGAGTTTCTGACAGAAAGTCCGCTAAAACTTGGCCTTTGATTGTGTTCCGGGGTTCGTAGGTGATGTTGTAAGCGCCCAATTCTACTGAGTACTTGGCCAACTTCCCGAATGCTTCTGGCTTGTTGAGGATCTGCTTTATAGGTTGGTCCGTGATCACCTTTATGGGGTGTGCTTCGAAATACCTCCGGAGCCTTCTTGACATGTGCAATAGATAGAGTGCTAGCTTTTCGATCGGCGCATAGTTCCTTTCTGCTTCATTGATTGTCCGGCTTACGTAAAGGACCGACAGCTATTTTCCCTTCGTTTCGGTGAGCATAACCGCGCTGACTGCTTCCTCAGCGGCTGCGAGGTACACATATAGTGTTTCCTTCGCCATTGGTGTTGTTAGCGAGGGAAGGTCTGTTATCAACTTCTTCATTTCCAGGAACGCCCCTTCCGCCTCTTCTGTCCACCGATACTCCTCCTTATTCTCCTTAGTTCTTGAGTGTTTCGAAGAAGGGCAGGGACCTTTAGGCTGAACGGGACAAGAAACGATTGAGTGCTGCCAATTTGCCGTTGAGGCTCTGCATCTCTTTCAAGGTCCTAGGTGACTGCATGTCCATTATCTCCTTTGTCTTCTTTGGGTTCGCCCAGATTCCTTCCGAAGTGACCATGTATCCTAGGAACTTCCCTTTTTCCATCCCGAAGGAGCATTTTTTCTTATCCTTCATGTTTATCTTCCGGAGGTTATCAAATGTTTCGGCTATGTCTGCTAACATTCCTTGCTCTTCCCTGCTCTTGATGACCATGTCATCCACATATGCTTCCAGGTTCCTCCCTATCTGTGATTGGAAAGCAGAGTCTATCATCCGTTGGTAGGTGGCTCCTGCATTTTTCAGACCGAATGGCATCTTCGTGTAACAGTAGGTCCCTTGCTCAATGTAGAATGCTGTTTTCTCTTCATCTTCCCTTGCCATTTGCACCTGATGATATCCCTTGTAAGCATCCAAGAAACATTTGTACTTATACCCCATGACCGACTCGATCTTCCAATCGATCTCCGGCAAAGGGTAGTAGTCCTTGGGACAGGCAGAGTTGATGTTCTTGAAGTCAATGCACATCCTCCAGCTTCCGTCGCACTTCTTTACTAGAACGAGGTTGGATATCCAGGTAGGATATTTCACTGGTCTGACAATGCCGGCTTTGACCCATTCTTCAACTTCCTTTGTGACCACCTGGCTTCGATGTGCCGCTAACATTCGACGTTTTTGGCATACTGGGTCCACTGAAGGATTGGCATTCAGAGTGTGTTCAATGATTCCCCTAGGGACTCCCGTCATGTCCGCCGGTTCCCATGTGAATATATCAAGGTTTCTTTGCAACAGCTCTTTAAGACGTCTTTTTTCTTCGGAGGACAGGGTACCTCCTATCATCACGGCCTGCTCGGGGAAGGCAGGGTTGATTGCCACTTCTTCGGTCAAACCCACCTCACCGGTTTCTGCTTCTACTTTATCTTGCTCTGGAGTAAGGGCCTGCAATCTTTCCAATCTTCTACATTCCGAAATGATGACGGAACGAGTGACAAGTGTGGCAATTCCTTGAGGGGTTGGGAACTTCATCATGGAGTGGACCGTGGAAGGTATGGCTCGCAGGATCTTCAATCCGGTCCTTCCTAAGATTACGTTATACGGTGACGGTGCCTGAATAGCTGTGAACTTCATTCTTACCTTCCTATATAACCCTTCATCCCCGAATGAAACATCTAACTCGATTTTTCCCAATGGTCTAGTCACTTGTCCAGCAAACCCAAGCAAATCTGTTTGTGTCTGCTTCATTCGGGATCTTATCTCCTGAGGCAAGTTGTTGAAGCAATGTTCGAACATTACTTCCACCGAAGCTCCTTCATCTACAAAGACCCTTCTTACTAGATACCCTTCCATCGTGGCTTCAACCATGAGAGGATTTTTTGACACATCTCCCTCGAGGAGTGGGGGAAAAGTTATGGGCACGTTCATCCACCTTTCTTCCTGCTCCAACGAATTCCTCTTCCTCCGTTCGGGCCACGTCCGGATCATGTTGATAACCTTATCCTTAGCTCCTGCTTCATTCTTAGGGGTTTCCCTCCTACCCTTCTGCCTGAGGTCCCTAACCAAGTGATTCAACTTTCCCGACTTCAAGGCTAGCTCCAATTGTCTTTTAAGCTGATAGCAGTCATTCGTGTAATGCCCCTTTTCTCCATGGTAGTCACAGTACTTGTCCTGGTTTTATTTTCGGGGTGGGTCACGCATCAGCTTCGGAGGAGGAAGGCGCAATTGGTGTTCTGTAGCCTAAATTTCTTTTGGTGGTTTTATGAGTGATTCCAATGTCAAACGGGGTGGTTTCGGTTCGTGGTCACCGCGATGGGGTAATGAGGGTGCCGACCTATCCCCGTGGCGATGAGAGCTTCCACGGTCCTTTCCTGAATACCCATATCGTCCCTCGTTCTTCCTATCTCCTCCGTAGTGACCTCTAGTGGGCCTTTCGTCCTTCCGAAAAGGTCCGGTTGTGGCCCTCCTGGTTGTATCGTAATGTTCTCCCCGGGGTAATTCAGTACTCGCGAAAGCTTCTTCGGACCTTACAAAGTCGTCTACCCTGGCCATCATCTCCTCCACAGTCTTCGGGACTGTATCTGCGAACCACTTAGCCAACTCAGGACACTTGCACCCGTTCATGAACGAGGAGATCCTCATGATCTCTGGCGCGTCTTGTATGAATCCCGTCTCTGTCGTCCATCTTTCTTTAAACTCAGGTAGTGTTTCATTAGCCTTCCTCACGATCTTGGCTATTTCAGTGGGGTCCTTAATACAAGCCTTGTGCAGGGAGAAACGAGTTTCGAACTGATCCCTAAGAGCTGCCCATTCGTCTATGCTCCCGCGGAGTCCGTCAAACCATCCTCTGGCCTTTCCGTCCAAAGTCTGCTGGAACATGCGGCACCATACTGGCATCAGCCATTCGCCATGCCCTGCGGCTCCAGTGAACCTGTTGAGATGATCTTGAGGATCCGTCGACCCATCGTACAACTTGATGTGAGTGGGCATCTTGTGTTCAGGTCCGGAGAATTCGATGATGTGTCTGGTAAAGGGGGATTTTGAGAATTCCTAGAAGGGTTTCCCTAGATCATCGTCTTTTATTTTATTTCCGGTTACTATCTCCTTCTTCTTGTTCGCCGGTTCACCTTTATCAGGAGCTATCCTATCCTCAAAATCCAACCGTATCGGCTCGACGGTGTCCCTTCGGCTATTGTGCTCTTTTATCATAGACTTGAGTGCAGTCACATACCCTTCCAACTGCTCTCTCATCATTGGGGTGGAACTTCCCTCTCCTATTTCAGAAGTTACCGGAGGCGTCGAACCCGTCATCCTATAGCTCTAGTAGATTGAATGCGGGTCCCACGGATGGCGCCAATGTCGAAGTAATTTTTTGTGAGTTGATGCAGTTATCTTTCAGCCTTAGAGATAAGCCTTCTAGATACCTGCTAAGATGAACAACGCGTTAGTCTCGCCCCGGGTGTTATCCCAGGACCCGACTCCGGCGTGAGAATGAGTATGTGTTTTACCGAAAGGTATAGTATAAAATGTGTGTGTGAGAAATGATACATGTTTGCCAATTACTGTATGCGTATTTATACTACCTGATCTCGCTATCTGGTCTCTGGGCCTGTCGTACTTCATGGGACCGTTGGTGTTGTCAGGCCGACATGTCCGACGACATGTCTCTGGCGTCACTTCTGACAACCAGGGGAATGAGACAAGTTGTGTCCAGGCTATCTGCCAAAGGTATTGTCAGGTCATCGCGTCTTTCGGATTAGATAGCCTGTCGGTGCACCTTTCGGTATAGCCTTGAATCCCTTCGGTAGAGTATCGGGCCCTTCGGATAGAGTATTGGGTACATCGGTCATTGGAGGAGGAACTGCTGCAACTTCAAATGATGATTTGGTAGTCATGGTGAGGGGTTGATTAATGGTCGATGTAGCCTCAGGAATTGTAACAGGTGGTATTTGAGTGATGTTGGTGGTTTGTGAAGGCGTATATGATATTGATGGTGTTTCAGTAGTAGGCCAGAGATTGGTTCTGGTATTATGGGTGACAAATTATGTGAACTAGTAGGAACTGAATAGTACGGAATGTGCTCTAAAAACTTAACATAGCGAGATGTATACAACTTTTGACCGACTGGATCATAACAACGATATCCCTTTTGACTAACACCATAACCCAGAAACACACATAAAGTGGACTTCGAAGATAATTTTGTACGCTCAACATGTGGTTTTAGAATAAAACAAGTACAACCGAATACGCGCAGTGAGGAATAATCAGGCAAAGTTCCATGCAACTTTTCAAAAGTGGATAAACCAGAATTATGTGCAGTTAGGATTCTATTGATCACATATGTGGCTGTATGAATCGCTTCTCCCCAAAATACACTAGGAACATCAGCGGACAACAAAAATGATCTAGCCGTCTCAGCAAGATGATGATGCTTTCTTTCAGCAACACCATTTTGTTGAGGAGTGTCCGTACAAGGGGTCTGATAAATAGTCCCATCCGACTTAAGTAAACCAACAAAATCATTTGATGTGTATTCACCTCCAAAATCACAACGAAAGCATTTTATGACTTTCGAATGTTGAGTTTTCACAAGAGCTCTAAATTCTTTGAAAACTGTAAGAAAATCGGACCCATGCTTCATTAGATAAACCCAAGTATAGCGAGAGTAGTCATCGATAGATGAAACATAATATCTGGAACCTCCTTTTTTGGATACATGAGAAGGTCCCCACACATCATAATGCACTAGATCAAATGAGGCATTAGAAGAAGAAACACTATTACTGAACTGTAATGCTGAGAACTTGGCAAGTTTACAACCACTACAATCAGAAATATCATGAGTGTCTAGCTTTCCCAGTGCTCCTGTAGATGCTAAAAATCGTAAACGAGAACCAGAGACATGACCCAACCGAGAATGCCATAAATAAAATGCTGAAGAAGAACAGTTCAAAACATAAAGATCCCCTTTCCTGTGACATGTTCCAACCACCTCATGTGTTTTCCGATCATATATAAAACAATCGGAGATAGAAAATTTGACATCACATCCAGAATCACAAATTTTACTGACAGACGCAAGATTCATAGTAAGGCTTGGTATGAAGTACATTATTTGGCTAAAGTTTTTGTGTTAATGATGTGACTTAATATAATAAATACCATTAAGTTGGTTTTTAGCATTCACACGTCTGTCTTAATGAAGTGCTACCCACATTTGTTGATTTCGTTGATTAGATTAATTAGGTATAGTTTAAGTAAATGATTAGTTTTAAGCATTAATTGTCTAGTAGAGTTGTTATCATGGAGTGAATGGTTGAGATGTCAATTTCATCCAAGGGATTTCAACTTTGAGACATAACTACAAAAATATCACATTCGCATGCATTTGCTTCATAGCAATCATATAATTTGTTTGAGGCATGACCGGCTAGCATGATCAAGCTTTACATTTTAAAAGTCGTAGCGAAGATACGACTTTTTAAGACGTGACTTAAAACGATACAAAATATTTATAGATTTATATATGTATATCATATTTCATTTAATTATATCGAGTTTAAAAATATTATACATAAAGAATAAAAGTTAAGAAGCTATCAATGCATGTAATATTTTTTTCATTTCTTTTAAAAAGACCAAAATATCATGCTAAATTGCGATTACCCGGCCCGTATACGTGGTATACGTGGTATGTATATCATATTTCATTTAATTATATCGAGTTTAAAAATATTATACATAAAGAATAAAAGTTAAGAAGCTATCAATGCGTGTAATATTTTTTTCATTTCTTTTAAAAAGACCAAAATATCATGCTAAATTGCGATTACCCGGCCCGTATACGTGGTATGCATAATATTGTAACCGAATTATTTAAAAACGTCTCAAAAAAAGCGGCACTCCTCACGCCTTTCCACGTCTTATCTCACGTCAAGCCTAAAAGCCGACGCTTAGATCTCTTCGTAACATGAATGTCACGCCTCGCGTTTTAACGACGCAACAAAAATCTATTAAAAAACATGGTTAAAGTACACGTTGATTGTGTATAGATTTGCTTTACAGATTTAGAAAGTAAACTTGATGTTACATAAAGAATGATCAAAAAATGATAAAAGCAAACAACATTTTAGTTGTCATTTTCCGGATATATAATAAACGTTAGGTTAGGTCATAAAGTTTTTATAGATGTAAAGGGAGAAAGTGAATCTAAAGGAAACTTAAAAAAAACATTCATCCAAAAAATGAAGTCATTGTATACAAAGAGCAACAATGCCTTGTTGGGAAGATTGCTTTTTGTCACTTTTGAACCATTTAGAAGTAAAGCATTATAATGCTATGGCCCTCTCTAACCTAACATGCTTTTAAAGTGCTCATATATTATGTTCCAATTTTTGTGATCATTGGTGTTTAATTATGTGTGTTGGAGAAAATAGATATTCTTGACAAGATACTTTGTGATTTTCGCGGCAAAAGTTCATCATGAATGTAAATATCTTCACTTTTATAAAGGATGATAATTCGATATTTGAGGTGCTTTTGGTGTTTTTGGTGCTTTTGAGGTAAATGACATTATATCGGAGCTTTTTTTATGAAACACGAAATAACTACTCTTAGCTTTAGCTGATCAAATGATTCGATTGATGAAGTTGCGAGAATGGAAAACGTGAACACCATTTCAATTGCGACGTACTAGTAGTGGCAAAATAAGAACGTCGAAGTAATATAAACCATGTCGATTGAAATTGACCATTACACATTTTTTGGGTCCATAACAAGAATGTGCAATTTGGACAAAGGCCCAATGGGCTAATTCTACATTGATGCTACTGCTATTGTCAATATGAATGGACCCTGTGCAAGACTTTAGACTTTGGATAACAAGAGCTTGAAGCTGTAAGACCCAAATGAAGGTTATTAATTCGGTTCGGTTCGGTTCAGTTTTGAACCGAAAACCCTTTTATAAAATTAGTTCGGCTCGATTTTCGGTTTTTGTGGTAAAACCTAACTGTGAACACCATTAAAATGACGGGTTTTTTTGGATCAGTTCTAACCTTGTATAAGGTTCCAAAATTTGGACTAGTTAGCTTGCAATATGTGAGACAAGTAACGAAATGAACACGATGGTTAAATACTCTCATACAATATGGGCTAAACACGTCAACTTCTCAAAGTAAATACTATAGAAAGGATCGAGCAAATATTTAAAAGTAAATACTATATTGTTTGTTTGCATTTTTTTCTACTAGTTTTGACCTAGAAATCGCAGACTAATATTTATTTGGTCGTGTGATCTTCATTATTTTAATGTAAGTTTATTATTGTTGTTGCTGCAGTTTTTATATATTTTTTAAATTCTATAGGTTCTTTTGTTATGTAGATATATAAATTAAAATGTATGTAGTAACTCGATTAGGTCATTAAAATTTTGACATTGTGTAGCCATTTGTAGGAAAAGGTTGTGTTCGGTTGTTGATGGGGAGAGCGCCGTAGCTTAGATTTCGGAAGTCCTTAATATACGGGTAATCTAGCTTCAATTTTAACAAATGGGAAATGATAAAGATGCCTAATTGGGAAGCCTAAAAAGAGGTCTAAATTGAGGTGTCATCCTCCGGTTGGTGATATCAGAAGGACCCACTTTTAATGTCACCAATCAAATGATGACACATCAGTTTAGGCCTATCATTAGGTCCATATATCATTGCTCTTAACAAATATATAGAACATAGGATCATTTATCATCACATTTTTTGTAAACAATTTTAAGACTTAAGACGATAATATTGTGTTCATAGAACATAAAATCATATAGCGTTACATATGAATAGATTTGTTTCTGTAAACAATTAAAACTTAAGAGTTAAGATGATAATATGTTGGTGATTTTGCATCATCGATATTATTTAAGTGCAATGGATTGACTTAGTTGACCAATGTGTAATTGTAATAAATGTTCAACAAGTCGGGGTTGTGCGGAGTGCACACTTGTATGACATTATTATGATTATTGTTAGGGGCGAAGCCCCGAATGACGGGGGTCCGGGGGCAGCGACCTGGTAGCAGGGTCCAAGGGGCGGCACCCCTGGCTAGGGTCGAGCTGTTTCGGTTGGACAAAGAGCTATGTTAAAAACGCATTAGAAAATAAAATTTCCGGTATTTTGTCCCATAATTTAACTGTTTCGGTTGGACAAGTAACTGCTATGGCAGTTACAACCGTGATACAGTTTTTGGTCATGTATTCATCTCTGGTTCAGTTTCATGACATACAAAAACAGATTCACGATTCTAAATCTGAATTTTATCCGATTTAAGATTTCGGTAGAACCATAAATACTTCAATCTGAAAGTGTTTACACGACTCTCAGATTACTGTGATCCAAATTTCCTAACACAATATTGTGTTCATGCACTTTATCATATGATAATTTGTAGTAACTTTGTATTTATGTTACCTACTTGTAGAAAAAATGTCAGAATATGGAAGGAAGTTCAAGGAAGAATCAGTTGACTCAAACTCTTGCTTCAACATCTATGCAGAGGAAGAATCAACTAACTCAAATTCTTGTGCCAACAATGACGACTGAGTAAGACTATCGTGTTGTTAAAGTTGACTATATTTTCTGCTCGTTTGTGATTGTAGATTGTTTTAACTTTGGCATTAGGCTTTAAACTGAGTGTTAATCTTGGTAGTGTTTAATAATTGGACTTTTTTTTTTCTTTTTTTTTTTATTTATTTATTTATTTTTTTATTTATTTATTTTTAATGTTTTTTGGAAATCTTGATAAGTACTCGTATATCAAATAAGCATAATTTGATCTTAAACCTGTGATAAATGAGTACCTATAGTTTGAATTCGGGACGATTAAATTGTTTGTTCTCCGAAAGTGATAATGTGCCAATGGCTTAAGATTGAAGGCGCAATGTTTGTGAATTATGAAGTCAAATGTGCTTTGGATGTTAAAATTTAACATGCTTTTGAGGGAATTTTTGTCACTACTTTAAAATTAGTTACACCATTGTGTTATTGTAACAAAATCGTATTGAGATTGAATATCAGATAGACGTGGTACATCTTTTTATAAAAAAGGATCTTACACACTTTGTATGTTCAATGAGTTATAATGTCTTTGTTGCTGATGTGGAAGTTAACTCGGATTTTCAAAGCAACATTTATATGTTCTTTTGTTGTTTCTTATAAATCCATAATACTACGTGACTCTCATTTTTAGGACTTGTTGTTTGCTGTCTTTCTTTCTATGACAAAAGAAGAAGTTCCAGGCTGTACCAAATGAATGGTATAAATTAGAAATCAAGAAGATGTGCGAGAATTTCTCAAGAGACGCTATATATTATAAAGAAATGAAAGATTTTTCAGTAGACCTAAAGGATAGTCCCATGGAAAGCCTTGCTTATCTTGATGAACAAGATGTTCTGAAAAGTTATCCAGACTTCAAGAAGTTTGATGTAGTCGAAGACTATTCAGATCATCTTATCGGAGCTCATATGAGGCAGGCAAGTTCATGTGTTTATTCATTTGATATAATAACAACGTAAGTATACTATGATTATCATTATTGTTAAGAATACAAGATATTAATTGACGTGTTTTGTTCAGGAATATATAAGCGTTAAAAAGATAGAAAAAGAATGGAAGATTCTTAAGGAAAACATGCCTGGTACATTCATTATCATTATTCGTGTTAGTATTATTGTTTCCTTGTTTCATGAAGAAACAAAGACATTTGACTTTCCCTTTATTTTGTGACAGAGAAAATATTTGTGAGGGCTTACAAACCGATGAGGGAATTATTAAGAGCTGTAATCATCGGAGCAGAAGGGACTCCGTATCATGACGGTCTTTTCTTCTTTGATGTGCGTATGCTAGGAGATTATGTTACTTCTTTTAGCCCAGAGCCGGTATGTCATCTCATCTTATTCTTTCTATGTCATCATACTTGTACTTAGGACTTCCCAATAGTGTGTAGTTCAACTATTTTTTGTTTCAGCGGGTGCAGTATCATTGGCATCACTCTGACTTCCTTTCTATCAATCCACACATCTACGCGTCTAGTGAAGTTTCTTGAGCCTTTCGAGGAGAACTCGCAATGGCAAAATAGACTGGGAGGAGATATGGGTTCCTGGCACTTCAAATATGCTCCAACTTCTGGTATGCATAAAGGACGTGTGATACTCGGTTAGGGGGGTTGCATCAAGCACCATCCTTAAGAAGAAGATTGAATAACTAGAATATTATTGACTGGAAACTTATATTTTTCATTAATGAATCAATCGGTATAAATACCGAAACCCTAACTTGTATCACAAGTCCATACAAGATAAACTCTCAAAATAAAAGATACTTTCCTAGATAATGACTCTCATGAAACAATACTAACATGACTCGAACATGACTAAAAGAAATACAGTTTGGATAACTATAGTAGGCGTATCATTATATGCTCCAACTTCTGGTCTGCATACAGGACGTGTTGTTAAACACAAACCCTTTACTAAACTGTGTTTACTATAGAAGTTTCGATAGTGCCTCCATTGATGGACAACAACATTCCTTGCTATAAAACGAGAATACCATTATAAAAACACTCAAAACAATGATCTCTACAATGAACAAACCACCAAAGGTAAAAGATTAAACATATGCGTGTTTTGCTCCTCCTTGTATGTATTTTATTAGCTAATATATGCTGCATATTGGCATGCATGTAGCACTTTGAGGAATTGGTTGTTGGGCATTTTCGAAGCCGTGTACGTCATATCCTGACTTCATGTAAAGGTTATATGGAAGGGCTCTGCCTTGAGGGAAAGAAGGAGGAGAGATGCTCAGTGGAGTTCAGGGGGGACGTGGCTTCGTACATCAAACCACTTGTTGATGCGTTTATCAAAATCGGTGTAAAAGAAGCTCAAGAATTTCTTTACTTATGTGAAGGCAAAGTACCGTTACATCATTAACCAACCCTTCTTGTGAGTCATCTCTGCGCGCTTGTTATTGTAAATATATAATTAGGCTCATTGGCAATTCAGTTCAACCCAAGTATTTATTATTGTGAAATAATTATTATGTGCAGTTATATACCCCATTCATCATTCACCCGCAGTTGTGTTGTTAACGCATTATTTATGAGGGCTAGTTTGTATGATAGGCATCAGTATAATCAAATGTTAGCCGGTCATTTCTGATATAAAGTTTGCAAAGTTGATTTGCACAGGTCTGACGTATACTCCAGGATCTTATACGATCAAACAAACATCATGCTATTAATCAATCAAGAATCACGATAAGGAAACAAGAGATTGGGGTTGAACCCATTGCTGTAAAACAGAATATATATATATATATGATATATAAACTGAATTTGGGTTAACAATATTTGTTTACAAACATACATATTTATACTAAACTAATAGATACATATGAAGGGAAGTGTTGTTTCATTGGTAACGTTTCATGAAGAATTGTGTCCCTTCATTCTTAACTAACTATAACTAACTATAAGTGTCATTCTAACTGTCTATTCTAACTGCCATGTTTCTGTTTGCAGATGCATTTGACTTCGGCCCAAAACACAGAAACATATGGCTTTATTCTTGATACTATAACATACAACATAACATACAAAGATTAATTGGATTATGATTTCCAACAATTTCTTAGCGACTGTGTCTATGAGGTTCCTATGTATAGGCAAAATTTTCCACATATCAATTAATATCAGAGTTTAATTCCATTTTATGTGGTCAAGTCAAGTTTGTTGGGTGCACAGGGTTTAACATCGAGCCATCTTCGTTGCATAACCGCCTTATAGTTAACCATGGTGTGCGTGTGGATTTGAGAGACAAAATATACGAGTAGATAAAAGATACAAAGATATGTAAACACTAAACAATAACATAAACTTGTAAATGAATTGTTGTAATACAAAGACTAGAACTGGTCCCTATTTAAACACAACGAAACGACACAACCATGAGGATTGAACCATTGTGTCGATTCATGGTGTAACTGTTTTGTAACCGCCACTTAACACGCCCCTAACAAACTTAACTAACAACTAAAAGGGGCGTTTGGATCAATACGTGATCCAACCCATGTCCATTCCCATTTTGACCCATTATACTAAAACATAAAGTAAATAATGTATTTTTAACATACAAACATTAAAAAGAAGGTTACATCTCCCTCCTAATTTTGTAATGTTAAACGCCTTGCCTCCCTTGGTCTTTTCTTTCTTCACGTGATGACGACAAAATCATCACCGTTTGATGTGTTATCCTTGCTTCCTTCACTTGTAGTGTCTTCCGTGTTACTATGTTTCTTGGCTTCCTCATGAGCGTACTTGCACTTCTTTCTTGGACTTTCTCCTCGTGCGTCCCCTACATCAACGCCTATCAATGCATCGCCATATGGTTCCTCTTGACCTACCATATTCATCCTTGGCGTTCCATGCCCCGATCTTCGCGCCTCTTCGTAGTAAATCTTGACTAGTGCTATAAATTCCCTATAGCACTCTTTCACTTCTTGCTCATATTCCCACGCCAATCCCAAAAGTATAGCAACATCACACCATTTATTGTTGAATGATACGTTCATGTAACCTCCCATATCATACAAAAATTTGTATAATGCTAGAAAATCTACTTTTACTACCCCTACAACTGGTGGTATCATTCCCAACACATCTTGGCCCAAGTATCCAAGGTAAAACTATTTCAACAACTCCACACATTTCTTTCCCATAATCTCCTAATTCTTAAACACTAGTTTGTCGATTTTAAGCAAATATAAAAAGGACAAAATACGGGGAAAGGTGTTTACCTTTTGTTGAAACAAAGACCTTGATAGATCTTGAGCACTCATAGATCATTAGTATTGCTTATGTAATCACAAACAAACTAATAGAAAATCTCTACAACTTGTATTCTTTAGCGGAAATCAAACACAAGTATAAACACAAATAACTAAGAACTCGTTGATCCTCTATGGATCTTGATATTGATACTAAAACTTTGTTTTTCAACTCGTACATAACTCATACTATTGTGTTCCTTTTATAGACAAGGAACCCTAACTTGTTTTCTAAGAAACGTATAACTCATAAAACTAAATATGATATACATAATCACTTCCTAATAAAGCTTATGCATATCCTAACTAACTATAGAATACGCGGAATACTATCTCTGCAGAAACAAACTACGAACTATATAACTTCAGTAGAATTATGTCTTCAGTAGAATACAACACACTTCAATAGAATCCTTCAGCAGTTTCATCAGCATAATTCATACTTAGCATAATTCCCAACAATCCTCCCCTAAACTGGAATTTGACTTGGTTAAGTTCCAGTTTCTTGATAGATCTCCAATCACTTCAGAACTAGAGGATTGTACACGAACATCAACAGCAAAGAATCAAAATAAGAACACCTCGATGATGACAAAACTTTGAAACTCCAGATCTTTGCAGCAACAAATGACAACATGTACATCAAAACATATTAGTTTCATACTATTCTCATCACTTCCAGGTGTGTTAACTCTGTGAGAGGTGAATCATTGAAAATAATGGATTTGATGTCTCTTTACCATTAGCCATCACTACTGGAGTAGTCAAATGTTTAAGTTCAAAAACCATGGTACACTGATAACCATTTGATTTATTATCAACTCAGCAACCATGAACGAATTTGAAATGTCTTTACCTGTAGCCCTTTGCTCAGGACTAGTCAATTCTTAAGATTGGTGAACTGATTACCAAATATGGTATTCCACTGCCTTTACCACAAGCCATATACATGTGGGCTAGTTAATTCTTGGATTCCAAAAAGGAATAAACCATGGTGAATTGATGACCATACAACCCTCAGAAATTAAGCATGGGTGGTTGCGAACCTATGATTTTGAGCAAACCATTACGCACTATCAACAGATTTGATGTGTCTTTACCAAAACTGTACCCTTTGGACTAGCCAACTCTTTGATATACACAAGGCACATCTGGTGAGTCAATAACCATCAACAATATACAACAAACCTGCAAGAAAAGGTAGACATACTCAAGAATATACATAGTTTTTTTTAATAAGAAAGAAACAAAAACAAAACAACTATTACAAAGTATACAAAATACCATAATCAAGATGATGCTTGATGTTCCAGAAGTTGAGTCTTAATCACTCCAACACATTGTTCTGCATGTAGCCTATCATTCCCAACTGGATCAGGAGGTACTTCCAACTTCTGTCTAAGCATTCTTTCCATCAAGGACGCAGACAAAGGATAAGTCTTCTCTGAGAACATGCTCACAATCATACCACACTTTGTCTCCACCACATGCACACATGGCATAGGATAAAATCTCCAACTCTCAACCTGCCACTTATGTGAATTCTTCCAAATAGAATACCCTTTACCATCTGGAGATTGAGAATCAAACAAAACTTGAAGATCACCCAAAGAAATATAAACCGAACCTTGTGGTGAATGAGTAGCATAATGCTTAGTAACAAGTCCATACAGAGTATTCAAATCCTGTCTATCCACCAAATGAAAGATTTCCTTCAAGAAATTGAACTGCATAGTAGATTTATCCAATCGATAAATAGTGTTAAGTTCTCCATCTGTCAAAGTCCAATTACTCAACACATCATGAGATCCCTCAGGAAAAACATCAGCAGATCCTTCTCTAATAAAAGTAGACTCAGCAGCCTTTAGATCCAAAGGGATATGCTTATGAGATGTTTTAACCCTAGATGTATGTATTCCAGCTGATCTCATAGATCTTCTTAGAGAAATGTGTCTCCTTTTAGACATCCTCTTCTTCCTCCTACCAGGTATATAAATCCCCATACATGGTAACTCCTCAGAATCGTCATGAACATTTGTAGCAGGAATCGAAGAAGTAGATTTAATTGAAACAACACCACGCAATTCATACATTCTCTCAAGTATCACTCTGGCCTGCTTAGCTCTAGAAGCTTCTTCTTTAGCTTTCTTACCCAACTCTGCTCCTTTGTCATCAGATGCAATACTAGGTAGAGTTGCAGAAGAAACAACTTGAGGTTCAGCAGATTGAATCCTTTCAGCTGAATGAATAGCCTCAATAGATACTTCAGTATTAACCACATGAGAAGTCATCTTTGGTGTAACATCATCAAGATAATCCACAATCTCAACTGTCTTGGATATCTTTGCTTTAGGAGCATCGGAAGAACCAGCAATCCTTTTCAATGTAGAAGTAGATGTAGAAACAGGTGAAGTAAATTTCATTATCCTATTATATCTACTGAACAAATCAGCATCAGATAAAGCTAAGACTTGCTTCATAGTCATTCCAGAGTTATATAGAGTACAACTTTGATTCTTCACCCATATTAGCATCAGAAGAAACATGTTGGGACAGATTCTCAACAGGTGTGGAAAAGACATCAGCTGCTGGATCCAAATTAACGCTTCTTCCAGCAAGAAACACTCCTTGATCATCTGCTGAAGGTGTATAATTTGATGGTTCTTGTACAGATGTATCTTGACCAGGTGTAGAACCAACATCTTCCATATGTACATCAGTCATATTGTCTTCAGCAGCTGCAAGATTTTCAACACTTTGTTCCTTTGAAGCTTCAGTAGATCTCTCATTCAAATAAGTTCTTCTCCTTAGTCTATTAAACTTAAGAGGTTCCTTATTCTTTGAAGATTTAGCAACATCTGAGGAAGGAACAGTAGTCTTCTGAGCCACATCAGCTAAAATATTAAGAGAACCAAACTGAGTATCCTCTTGCTCCTCATCAGAAGAAACCACTAGCCTCCTTTTGGAATGATGCCCAAGTTGTTCCTCTAAACCCTTAACCTTACTCTTTAACTCCATAATCTCACTACCAAGTGAAGATTTAGTCTCTGCAAGCTCCTTTTTGAGATCAGCAACTTCAGCCACATACCTGTTCACTAGAGCATAGACAGATGTTAGTGTAATAGAGTCCTCACCTCCACCGGCATTGCTCAGTGGTAATGGGAACTTCATTGGACCTTTCAGGAGAAACATGGTCATGCTCAACATGAGGAGAACCTTCATTAAATGGTTCCCTGTGTGGACTAGGTGTGGTCAGTCTAGTAAGTTCAGGCTCAAACTCATCAAGAGTAAATTGTGTAGGTGGTGGACTAGGACTAGGTCTAGGTGAAGGTGTAGGTGGAGGTTGGTCAGGGGAAACATTAGATGCTTCAGCAGTTGTAGAAGGGCCCTCATCAATGGCAACTGAAGGATTACCATCAGCAGTAACATTGGTAGAAGGTGGTATTACAACATTATCCTCATCAGCAGCCGCATTGCCTTGAGGTAACATAGCTGCTAGCAAAGGATGATGTGTCCCCTCATAATGAGTTTTCATTGAAGCAAATAGTTTAGATGTTAAAGCTCATATGGGATAAAAGGCTTGGGCTCTGGTATTAGTATCTAAAATCTTTTGCAAAAACCTAGGGTACATTAAAAACTTATGCTTTTTCCTTTGAATATTCTCAACCATATTATCGAAAATAAACCTAGAAAAGTTATAAGTTAACCCCTGAGAAAGACATACAATACCACATCCTAATTGTGTTGAAAATTGATCCCATCCTCCTGATTTATTGCTTAGACATTGAAGCAATGTGTGTACCAAAACCTCCACATAGGACAAAGCTGATTCTTGAACCATATATCAGTCCTCGTACTCTGGTATCCAAAATCTCTTAGCCCAGCAAGTATATCCACAACATTAGAATGATAAACCCCATCAACATCGTCCAAGCGAAGCTTTCTTCTTATCAACTCCTCTGTCACAACATACTCTGTTCCGTCAACCATCGCAACAATCTCTCAGACACCAGCCAGTAGTGATACCCAAAATTGAGTAACCAACGATTCATATATCACATTAGGAGAATGCGTTAAAGCATAATGAATCTTGGACCTCTTCAAGAACTCCACCATTGGTTCATACAGTTCATCACCCTTAGCTTTTCCCAGAAAAGCAACTTTGTTATGATCCATCTTAAATTGAAGCGCCATGAGAAATCAAGATAATGGGTTATGATTTAATCAACTGGAAGTGTATTTTAAATCGTATGAAGAGGGAATTAGTTAATTAGAGGTGAAGATATGCGAATAAGGTATAAGTAGAAGTTTCCCAATTTTGGTTATATATATCGGAATAATTTGTTGACCAAATCTGACGTGTACTGAAATTTCTACCAAATTTAAATTACCTCTTCAGCAGAAACAATGGTCAATCTGCTGAAGAAGGTCAATCAGCAGAAAGAACTCACGTAATCAAGAAGCTTCAGTAAAATATCTTTTTACTGTGTCACCCAACTCGCATTAAATCTCATTAAACCTTGAATCTGTCTATAAAAACAATCCCAATGCACACTTAACTCACATCATTTACCCCCAATTTTCTTTACAAACCCTAATTTCTCCAATGCCCCAAAATCAACCATAATCAACCATGAATACAAAACCAGAGGTTATAGATCCAATCTCTTCTCCATCATCATCATCATCAAGTGATGATTTCCTTCAGTTTTTTCCATGTCCACATGGCCCTCGACCTTTGAAATCCTCATTTCTCAGTTCTTCTGAAGATGATAGTGTAGTGAATCCAAGTGTATCTTCTGAAGACTCTGATGACATGATCGGTCCCAAACGGTCAGGTTTATCACACAAGTCAACCACTTGTGAATGGTCAACCGTAATAAAAGTCAAACAGTTTAAAACCAAAGCAATTAAGTCCAGGAGAGTTTAGTGTTTCCCCAGGTCGTTAAGTCCCAACGTGCTGTGCGATTGAATAACCAAACGTGTAGTGACGGTGATATTGAACAACAAAGGGGTTATGATTGATACTAGATAACAAAGGAAAAATGAAAGAAAATTAAAAAGCTAAATTATATTAAATAAACTCTATCACTATTTTTAAAATTGGATTTTCTTGATTTTTCTTTTATAAATTTGAATTAAAAACTAATTTTAAACTTTAAAACTAAATTAAAATACTAAAAATTATGAAAATAAAGAGGGAAATTATAAAACTATTTTTCAAAAATCTAAAATAACTAAAGAGAATTTTCAAAACTAACTTTGTATTTTTCTGATTTATATTCTAATTTCTATGATTTAAAAACTATTTAAAACTAATTAAATTGCTAAAAATTACTATTTAAACTAGGAAAATTATGGAAAAATATTTTTTGGCTTTTTATATTTATCTTAATCTATGAAAATTGAAAACTTATTTTTTTGAAGATTTTCTGATTTGTTTGGATTAAAAGCTATTTAAAAAGTCCTAAAAACTGATTAAAATAAAGAAAAATAGCAAACAGTAATGGAAAATCATGAAAAATTCAGAAAAAGTCTAAAATATTATTCTAAATCTATGAAAAATATAAAAACTATGGCTTATGTGAAGGATTTAAGAGCTATAGTGCAAACTGCCCTAATTAAGCTACTAAGATTAAGCTAAAAGCTATTCTACTAAACCAAAAGCTACCGAAGCTTTTCTAAAGCTCAACTTAAGTGCACCTAAAGTAACTAAGCTTAACCTCTGAACTATAAGCTACAATGATTTGGTGATTTAAAAGCTTAAGTGCCAAAACAGTTTTCCTCCTAACTTCTAGCTTAAGCACAAGCTTACCTAATAAGCAAGGCTAAACGAATGTAGACCTCAAGACCACCAGCCACTGAGCCAATAAACCAACCACCAGCCACTGAGCCAATAAACTAAGTTTCAGATCCTAGTGACCAAAAACAAGACCTTGTGGTCTGGAAGTTGGTCACTCGGGTCACACCGAGTGTGTGTGACAAAGCACTTTTGCCCCATTTGACAAGCTGATTAGGAGCTTAAAGAGATTTGGAAAAATTTCACAAAAATCACTTTTGACTTCTCAACCAGTTGAAATTCAATATCCCAAAATTACAAAAACTTTGAACCAGAAATGAATCCTCTAAAAATCCACATAGGTTGGTGAAAACTGAAGTTTTTCAACTTTTGACTTTTGTAAACAAATTTGCAAGTTTGACTTAAATGAACTTATGATCGGCTAAAATGGAATGTAACTAATGGATTTAGATGTAATAAGACCTAAACAAGCTAGCTTAAATGATTCTAAACCTAAAATGCAACATCTATCAATCCTACACTAACTATTATGCATAACAAACTGCTTAAATGTGATTTTGACTTCTACTGATTGGATGCACAAATGAGTGACTCAAATGATCCTAAATTTACCTATATAAGACCTGTAATGCAGAATTCACCACTAAACCAATCTACAATGCCAGTTTCTCACTTGTTCCAAACACACTTATATTGAATTGTTTTACTAATTTTAACTAGAGATTCAATCTAATATTATTATCAATGCTTAAGAGATATCTAATATAAGTCCACAAGCTAAATAAAACAAAAAGGCAATGATAACTAACTTATAAGAACTGAAAGATATGCGATTCAACAGTTACATAGAAAAAAGATTAGAACTCACAGATGGTCCAGCTTATAGAGCAGCTTAAACATAACCCAATCTACACTATTTTAATCAATTCCAACCCACATAGCTCTGATCAACCCAATTCCATAACTAAGTCCATGTTGAGCTTTTCAGTTGACTTTTGTTGACTGAGGTATAATATTGCTTGAAAGGGATTTCTAAGCTCACTAAAAGCTGCACAGCCTTTAGTAAGCTTATATGGATCGAATTAAGCTACTTGGAGCTATGAGCATGAAAACTGATTTTTTAACAGTGAACATAAAAACATGAAACTTATATAAAACCTTGAATTAATACTTGAAAGCAAATTACAATGACTAAATAGCTTTAGTTCAATATAGGAAAGCTTAAGATTACAGTTTTAGAAACTAACTAAGACAAATTAAAACGACATACATATAAAAAAATTAAAACTAAAACTACTCCTCAACTCTCGTCTTTTCTTCCTCTATTTATCATCAAAATTCTTCCCACGCGTTCTCTAAGCATTTCCCACTTTTATGTTGAGCCATTGGATGAGTATAGAGGATTTTAGCTGATGAGTTTTGCCAAAATGGATATAGCAACTGGTTTGAGTAAGGAAGGAGAAACATTAATTGTTTCTTGTTTTGTTAGGTGAGGTGGAGGGATAAGGTGTGTGAGCTGGAGGTGAGGTGAGAGTTGCAGGCAGTTGGTGAGGAAGACAGTGTTTTGGAGGGAAAAGGTTGGGCGGGAGTTGACTATGGGTTTGACCGAGGGTTTAATATTAGACAGGGGGTTAAGGTCCAAGGGGTTCAAAGGTGTTTTGGCAGGGGTTCAAGCTCGCAAGGGTCAGGGCCAAGGATTTGGTATTTATACATAAGGACCTTTCTTGTAATTTTTGAAAATTGGAGGACCAAAGTTGTACATCTTCCAAAATAAACCAAGGGTGATTCCTGCCATGTCCCAATAATCCAGGGACCATTTTTGCAAATTCGAAAGTGGGGACCAAACTTGTAAATTATTGAAACTTTTCACCAAAGGATTAAATATGAAAACATATGATTTCAAAAGGACCTTTGGTGACTTTTCTTACAAAACAAATGCCTAGGGACTAAATTTGACAAGTTTTGAAAGTCAGGACCAACTGCCAATTATGCAAACTTAGCTCGTTTTCATCTGATTTTAAACATTTTGCATCTGAAACATATAAAATACAATTTTGGGATATTTTCAGATTTTGATGCATTTCAGCGGCTTTTTAAATGTTTTGCAGTTCAGATTTGACCAAAAAATGATGAGTATTTACACACTCATCATGACACCTCTCAGGAGAGAACATCACACCCCCAACCTTCGACACCTAAACCTCAACAAAGGCTACATGCCAAAGAAGAGGTGGTGTTAGCTCTTCCTACGCCATGGTCTGGTGCTTCATCTCATATCGTACAGGGGAAGGGCAAAAGGAAAATGGATTGATTCCTTTTTGGTGAAACTAGTAGATGAAACACAAAGGACAATGTCATATCACACATCCCATCATTCATCAGATTCAGAATGATCGAACTTCAATACTATCTTTCAAGATTTATCTTCGCACAATTTGGTGCTTAATCAATATTTCTTGTTTTCGTGAGAAAAGCTTTTAAGCTTACTTGACCATATTCGACTTGACCATCCATGGTGAACTTCAACTCATATACGCAATCTGCAAAACAAAACAGACACAGAGAAACACACAAACCAAACAAAGACAAACAAACTTAAATTACATTAGCTGGTTAGTGTTAGTAAACAAAAATATACACAAAAATCTACAAAGTTACATAAAAATCTACAAAGTTTACACAAATCCTCCCCTGAGGCCTATGCCTTCCCTTAAACTTTGCAGTTAAGGGTTAAGCATCCTTATATGGACCACAAGGTGTTGAAACCTTGGTCCATCAAAAGCCTTTGTTAACAAATCTGCCACATTATCATCAGTGTGAATTTTAACCACTTTTATCAAATGTTTGTCATATGCATCTCTTATAAAGTGGTGCCTGATTTCAATATGCTTAGTTCTACTATGAAAAACTGGATTTTTAACAATGCATATGGTACTTTGATTATCAATAAAAATTGTTGTGTTCATGAAGTTATACCCATAATCCAACAATTGATTTTGTATACAAAGAACCTGTCCACAACAATTTGCGCAAAGAAATATACTGCTTTAGTAGATGAGATAGCCACAATAGTTTGTTTCTTGCACTGCCAAGAAATCAATCTCTTTCCAAGGAATTGACAACCTCCAGTTGTGGATCTCCTATCCAAATTTGCACCAGCATTGTCACTATCACTATAAGCTTCCAAATTAAAAGGAGACTCTTTTGGGTACCAAAGACCTAAATGAGGTTGGCCTTTAAGGTACTTAAAGATCTTCTTGACAGCATTGAGATGGGAAGTAAGTGGAGTAACTTGATGTCTAGAACAAACACTCACAAGAAGATAATATCAGGCCTTGGTACATTAAATAAATCAAAGAACCAATCATAGATGCAGTATAAGTGAACATTCATTTGGACTTCATTGTTGGTCTTTGACTTTGGAGCTTCATAAGGTGTAGTGGCAGTCCTAACACTCTCCATACCAAACTTCTTCAAGATGTCCCTCACATATTTATCCTGACTGATAAAGAATCGGTTCTCACGAACTTGGAGACCCAAAAAGAAAGTAAGTTCCCCCATAGCACTCATCTGAAACTCTCCCTTCATTAGCTCCTCAAACTCCCTACACCAAGCTTCTTTAGTGGATCCAAAAATTATATCATCCACATAAACTTGCACAAGTATGATGTCTGTGGAATTCTTCTTAAGGAAAAGTGTCTTGTCAATAGCACCTCTTCTATAACCATGCTTCAGCAGAAATGATGAAATCCTAGCATACCATGCTCTTGGTGCCTGATGTAGTCCATAGAGAGCTTTAACTACCTTGTAAACATGATTTGGATGATTTGGGTCTTCAAATCCTTTAGGTTGAGTGACATAAACTTCCTCTTCTATTTCACCATACAGAAAAGCACCTTTAACATCCATCTGATATACTATGAAACCCATGTAAGATGCATAAGCCAAGAATATCCGTATGGCCTCAACTCACAGCCACGTGCAAACACTTCATCATAATCAATCCCCTCCTCTTGTCTATAACCCTGAGCTACTAATCTTGCTTTGTTTTTAATGACAACACCCCTTGCATCACGCTTATTCTTCAGAATCCATTTAGTCACAATTGCATACTTGCCATCAGGTAGTGGTACCAAGATCCAAACTTGCTGATTTTGAAATTGTTGCATGTCTTCTTGCATTGCTTCAAGCCAACTTGAGTCTTCAAGAGCTTGAGTAACACTGGTTGGTTCCACTTGAGAAAGAAAACAAGCAAACAAACAATGCTCATAGTTTGTGTGATTGTCTCTTTGCTAATTTGAGACATAAGAGATAAAAGCCACTTGACCATATTTAGAACTTGTCACAGTACCCCGAGTTCTAACAGGTGCATTAGGATCACCAATAATATTAGACTGTGGATGAGCAATGTTGATCCTTTTAGTAGCAGTGGTGTTGACATTAATGGAGGTATCAAGATTAGACATTGGTTCAAAATCGTCATAGGAAGGTGAGGTGAAGATGCCACTTTGGGTTGATGATGACCAAGATCAAGGTTGAAAAGCGGTATAAGGTTCTCCAAAGTCGTTGACACTCTAGCGAAATAGAGTAGAAAGCAGATGGCTATCGCAGATTTGGTGATGATAGGAGAAACAGGATCACGCTGAGAATCGTTGTTTCCACCGATTTTCTCTTGTATTCTCAAAGTCCAGTTGAGGTGTTTTGATGGTCCCTTCCCGTGACCATTCTTCCATCTAAAGGTCACATTGCCTCCTCCTTCAACGGGTACAAAATTATGCATCATATCTCTGTTTTCTGACATGCTTCTTGAGCAACCACTATCAACAATGCCTACTTCATTATGCTTAAGAGGATGATCCTACAACAACAACAAAAAAATATACAAAATATTAGTACACTATGGAGGCTCAAGTCATTCATCGACTTGAATGCCTTAATGGATCATATGATTTATGCCATGCGGATGTATAAGATCCACTATTGTTCTTGGGTTTCCATTGAAATTTAGGTCCCTTTTATTCCAAGAACAACTTCTTTGAGGGCAGCACAGAGTATCCCAATTCTCTCCCGGCATGCATTGAGTCAACATATCCGGGCCAATAACCATCTTTAAAGTATGAAAGTTGGTTGCACATATGGTCATAAACCGATCTTCTCCAAGACAAAGGAGAAGCGTATAAGTTGCTTGTGGAACATAAGGTGATATATCATTAACATTGGTCCACATTGGTCTAGATTTCCATTCTTTGCTCATAAAAATCACAATCCTTAATTAAATGAAATTTACTTCCACACACAAAACATGTCTTCTTTTTAGAAGATTTATTCAAATTAAAAGATGTTCTATTACATGCAGCGGTATTCAAACCACAAACATTAAAGGAATTGTTTTTAACATTAGTATATGCAAAGAATAAAAGAAGTCTCGTGAGGAAAGCTGTCTTGGAAGGAGATTCTCAAGCCACTCAAAGGCTTGTAAGTAGACTTCAAAGGTGGGTGTAGGCTCGTGAAGGCTTGGGTAGGTCGAGTTATCACTTGAATCACAAGGCATAAGAAGTAGACCCTTGATCGGAAGATTTGTCACCGTCGAGCAAGAGACAAAATCATTAGATGAATAATCATGGTCTCGCAAGTCTTTTGACTTTTGCCATATAGATGATGTGATCCATCAAATTCAACAAGAATGGAAAGGTCACAGGCATAGGTATTCTAATAGATCCGGTACAACATGCAAGTCACCTTCTTTTACATAATTAGCTAAACTCGGTGTAGTTTTACGCCCATCATATTTAGCTTTAGGACCTACATATTTTTGAAAGCTTAGACCTATCCTAGATGTCTCAGATTGACTACTATAGATGTGACTAGCTAACTTGTTTCCATTCAATAACCATTCTTTATGCCTAGCAATTTCCTCATCTAGTTTCTCTTTAAGCTCTTGATTTTCAGAAACAAGATTAGCCTTTTCTTTTTCAAGGCTTAAATCAATGTTAGCACAATCTAGATCAATTTGTAGCCCCTTTATTTTTAATCATAAGCTATCGATTCTTTTGAAACCCTACTTTTTTCTTTCTAATGTTTTTAAAGCCTGATTATAAGCTTCAACTTCAACATAGCATTCATTATATTTAGGTTTCAAAATATCATAGGCTTCCTTAAGTTCATTGTATCGTTTACTACAACCAAACAAACAGATTTTGTACCGAGAGATGCCCATCAAGGCAATGCGATCATGCCTATCCTCTGAAGCACTTGCTAGCAACCCAAGATTATCAACACGGGACCATCACTTCTCCGCTCATGTAGCTTCCAACATTGGTATCTAGAGACCAGCAAAGTGAGGCATTTGAAGTTCCAAGATCCCTTTGACTCACTGATAGAGAAGAGTATCTCACCTCATCACCAAGCTTTCCTATCCTTGCACTCTTAGAAGTGACCCATCTCATGACACAAAAGCACTTGACCTCTTTTGTCAAACCTTGTTGGATCTCTTCCCCTAAAACCAAATCCTCTCCTAGTAGCCTTACGCCAAATTCTTGATGTCCATAGAGTAGCATGGCTAGTTCGCTAATTCAAGCAACTTCATCTCTTCCATATCCAAAGTGATCATTTAAATTATACCAGAATTTTGAGCACAGATGATTATAAGCATATCCAAATTCCCCACCTTTAGTTTTGAAAGCAATGCTTACTTGTAGCCGATGGAGTAGAGATCGCAAGAACTTAGAATTACAATCATCATTATCTAGCTTTGCCTTCACCGATCTCAATCGACTTAAAATCTTGTGAAACCTGTCATAGCCCTTGTGAATTCCTTCCTCTTCAGAGATTTGAAATTTTCAAACTGTTGTCTCAGCATCGATTTTCTCATTCTCCTAGACTCCTCATTCCCACCAAACTTTGCCTTGATTGCTAACCATATGTCCTTAGCATCTTGCATGAAGTGAAAATCACTCAAGTGATCCTCGGGAATAGCTTGAAGAAGAATCGTTTAACTTTGGTTTCCTCTGAACCGCCAAAGAATTCTTCGCAGATTTGGGAGGAACATAAATAAGATTACCATCGGAATGTGGTAGTTCTCTTCAAGTTCCGCTTCCTTACAATCTCCCATAGATTCCAATCAATGTTGGAAATCCGATTCTGCATCTTCATTGCCCACAAATCGTATTCCTCCTTTTTAAGGTATGGAAACTTAGCATTCCTGTCGAGAGACTTAGTTGTCTAGATGGGTGGTGTTCAGTTGTTGGTGACTTCGATATCATCTTGATCATCCGTGCATGGTGAATGTTGTATTGGTTGTATGGGTGTTTAGAAAAGACGTTCTTAGTATCGTGAGAGACTCTCACGAGGCTCTGATACCACTTGTTGAAACAAAGACCTTGATAGATCTTGAGCACTCGTAGATCGTTAGTATTGCTTATGTAATCACAAACAAACTAATAGAAAATTTCTACAACTTGTATTCTTTAGCGGAAATCAAACACAAGTATAAACACAAATAACCAAGAACTCGTTGATCCTCTATGGATCTTGATATTGATACTAAAACTTTGTTTTTCAACTCGTACATAACTCATACTATTGTGTTCCTTTTATATACAAGGAACCCTAACTTGTTCTCTAAGAAACGTATAACTCATAAAACTAAATAAGATATACATAATCACTTCCTAATAAAGCTCATGCATATCCTAACTAACTATAGAATACGCGGAATACTATCTCCGCAGAAACAAACTACGAACTATATAACTTCAAAAGAATCCAAAGACACTTCTACAGAATCCAAGACACTTCAGTTGAATCCTTCAATAGCTTGCATCAAGATAATTCATACTTAGCATAATTCCCAACACCTTTAAATGACATAGCGTGCCATTTAAACTTAGGTATTCGTCGTCAATGTAATCTAGACTTTCCTCCCTATCCATCTCCAAATCTTCCATTCCTTTTATCAAAGAATATTCGTCACTTGGGTCTATTGACTTGTAATAATCCTCCATGAACTAGTGGTGACTTTTGATCATCCTTTCGTCACCCATATCCAAGGTACCTTCATCCTTGTCAAACATATACCTTATTTGACATGTACCATTTCCATAAGTCAATATGAACCCTTGGTCCTCCAGTCGGTTGATGCTTAAGACATTCAACGCGTGATTTTCTGCAAAAGCGTTTGGAATCACTACACTTTCTTCTTTGGTATCTACAACTGCCTCTCCAACGCCATAAGAGACTATAAACTTCCTTTCCTTCTCCTATTTGCCCACCATCTTAAAACGATTAATCATTCGATTGAACAAGGTCCTTGTAGGACTCATGTGTTTTGCACAAGATTTACTAACGAACCATATATTATCCCAATTCCCCTGGTCCGTTCCCTCGACCATGAAATCAGTCTCAACGTGCACCTTTTCTGTTGGATAGTTGAGTTCTTCGTGAATTCTTGGCGTAGTCTCCATGCTTTGATCTTGATCTTAAGTTTTCTTGTTGGTGCAATTCCAATAAAAGTGACCCTTTTAATTTTCAAATAAAGCGCCGTGATCTTTTTTCTTTTCTTGATGTCGTGGGGTTTCCAAAGTTTTTGGATAGAGGTTGTTTATTGGATAATGGTTGGCTTTTTGAAAACGGTTGGGACATGGAGACATTATAGGATACAACTTCTTTTAGTTTATCCCTTAATAACCGTTTGCCTTCAGGAGATAACCGCTTCTTTTGTGTCCCGCATTTTGAACCGTTGGGAGTAACCTCCCTGCGAAACTTTTTATTTAACGTCACTTTTACATTCCTTTGAGATGGCTCGTTCAGGATTCGAACATGGGCTCGTACCAATGTTAGTACGCTTCACAAGTTTAACATCGAGCCATCTTAGTGCATAACCGCCTTATAGTTAACCATGGTGTGCGTGTGGATTTGAGAGACAAAATATACGAGTAGATAAAAGATACAAAGATATGTAAACACTAAACAATAACATAAACTTGTAAACGAAATTGTTGTAATACAAAGACTAGAACTTGTCCCTATTTAAACACAACGAAACGACACAACCATGAGGATTGAACCATTGTGTCGATTCATGGTGTAACTTGTTTGTAACCGCCACTTAACACGCCCCTAACAAACTTAACTAACAACTAAAAGGGGCGTTTGGATCAATACGTGACCCAACCAATGTTCATTCCCCTTTTGACCCATTATACTAAAACATAAAGTAAATAATGTATTTTTAACATACAAACATTAAAAAGAAGGTTACAAAGTTTATATAGACAAAAGTGCCAGCATCAAAATCACCTATTATCTTTATCACATGTGTGAATTGGTCGACTTTGGAGTTAGAGTCTCCATTCATACATCGTTAATAACTGCATGTCCCTTTTTTTCTATGCCTGCTAACTTCAGCAGACTCTCGTCTCACTTCTAAAAGGTTTGATATTCGCATAGCTTGTTATCACTAATCAATGAACATAGCAAATCACAATATCAATGACTAGATTAACCAATCTCTGCCGCCAGCATTCAGGGAACAAATTAAAGTTACATAGAAACATACAAACACACAGTTTTGTTGATATGATAAGTACACAATGATCTTTTTATCTGACTTAATATACCGTCTATCTGACTTAATATACTATATGTACATTCTTTATATCATAAATAGACTTATAAAATGACATCTAAAATGAGTAAACCAAATCTTTTTATTATCTACCGTCTATCTGACTTAATGTTACTCCATTAACCGATGATAGTGAATGAAGACGTGAAGTGGAGTAGATGTCACTTCCTTGAATAAAGAAGCCAGGTTGTTGGGGAGAAGGTAGAGAACCTTCTCCACGCAACATGGCAACAACTGACGGTGTGCAAGGTCTATCTTCTCGCCGTTGTTGCACACAATAGGCCACGCGGTACTGAGCGCAACACCTCAGAAACAGAAGAGGAGTTACCTAAACATTCATCAAGTAAATCGAGAGACTTTCCTTCTTTGCAAAGTCTCCATGCCTAAATGAGTCCAAATGAAAAACACAAATTAGTTCAAATCAGAAAGGTCGTACATCTATATCATATCCTTTTTATGTATTTATATGCACATACTTGATCACAAATGTGTGTTTATGGACCTTCAGTAGCCATATCATACCGAAATATGCATATTTGTATCTATATATATGTTTTCATCATTGCATGATTATATTCAACACACTTACATGTCCTAGAAGATGGTCATGGTGTTTTTCATGAACAAAGCCTCTATTTTTCTTCCCGCTCACAATCTCCAACACTAAAACCCCAAAGCTGAATATATCTGACTTTACCGAGAAGAGACCATTCACTGCATACTCTGGAGATATGTATCCTCTGAATAGAACAAAAGACCATGGAAATAAATACACACTATATATATAAGATGCACTTAAACTATACAAACTTTAGGGATTCTTACAAGGTTCCCACTACTCTCTTGGTATTTGCTTCACTTTCGTGTTCTTTAAACATTCTGGCCAAACCGAAGTCAGATATCTTTGGACGCATCTGATGATCGAGTAAAATGTTCCCGGCTTTTAAATCCCTATGTACAACCTTAAGCCGGGAATCTTGGTGAAGATAAAGAAGACCTCGAGCAATTCCGTTAATTATGTGGAACCTTTGTGGCCAATCAAGTAATGACTTTCTTATTCCATCTGCATAAATTTGCAACAACTTAGTTTGTTTATTAATAAACTATATCCTTTTGCAATTACATTAATATCATTTTTATTTTACAAGATTGGAAAAGCTGATCGAGAGCCCAACCAAATATGAAACTGTCCAGACTTTTGTTTGGCATGTATTCATAAAGTAACATTCTCTCATCGCCTTCAATGCAGTATCCCAAGAGCTTCACAAGATTCCGATGCTGCAGTTTCGCAATACAGGTGACTTCATTCTCAAATTCTTCAAGCCCCTGCCGAGAGGTCTTTGAGAGCCGCTTCACAGCAATCTCTTGTCCTTCTAACACACCCTAGAGACTAACATATTTACTAAATGCTTTTTTGTTGAATGTAAATTTATAAAAATATTTTACTGATTATCACTCGGTTCACCCCAACTTGTTTAACATGTACTTATTCATATTATTTACCTTGTAAACTGGACCAAACCCACCTTCTCCCAGCTTGTTGTCATCCGAAAAGTTATCGGTAGCCCTAGAAACTTTAGATAAGCTATACAAAGGAACATCTATACTTCCCTTTTGGCTGCTACCTTTGTGATCTCTTTCAAGAATCGTTACAGTCCTACCTAGAAAATATGACGTGTGGTTGTCAAATGTTTATCATAAGGTAATTATTTACATGATGTATAGCATACATCTAAAATATATAGTTAATTCAGATCGATATCACTTGCCTTCTGTTTCTGCATCTGATCTCTTCTTCCTTTTACTCCTAGTGTAGAGTGTCAATATCAGGCCCAACAAAATCAGTCCAGTTGATATTGACAAACTAACTTCAATAACTACTCGTTTTTTTCTGATGTAGCCAGAACGGGGATCTAATAGATATTACAAAGTTAAAGCACATTAAACATTGTCAAATTTACAGCAATAAACAACATATGTCTTTGCTGCTAAATTCCTATGAACAGCTGTTCCTTTAGTTTGTAAATCATAATTATCCAACATAATTAAGAGTTGCACACTTAAATGTATAAACTTGAATAACAGATGGCTTACCTGATAATTCAGAGGCTGCCAGTCTAACATAAAGATCTTGTCCGTTTTGTTGGTACACTCGAACATCAA
This sequence comes from Chrysanthemum makinoi, assembly GCA_910596185.1. Lineage (NCBI taxonomy): Eukaryota > Viridiplantae > Streptophyta > Magnoliopsida > Asterales > Asteraceae > Chrysanthemum > Chrysanthemum makinoi. Next base: position 349,705,543 of record OU343221.1, on the reverse strand, counting down.
CCAAATCACCAAACCATCGCATACATCCAACTGTTTTTGCAGTGATGTCTGGAAATGCATATGCGGTGCAAGAGCAATTACGCTTACAAGCAACCTCACATTCCTGGAGGTTCATATTGGTATCATAATCGGCATTTTGCGTGTCTGGCAATTTCACGTTTGAAAACTTCTGGAATCCCTCTTCAGGCCCACAATCCAAGGTTCTACTCCGTCGACATCCACTAGTCCCATTATATGGATTCAGTAGCTCAAAACCTTTCAAGCAGACACAATTAGGATTTGTAGAAATACTACATATTCCGTATGGGCCACATCGTCCATAGTTGTCACAATGATCAATGGTGTCTAATGATCTGCATGATGATAGCATTAGAGAGAAGAAGGTAATGTATGGGAGTAACATTATTATTGAATCTACTGAAATTTCGATTTGCCAATTTCTCACAACTTAGTTTTCCCTTTTTATGTGCTTCTTTGACTAGTGTTTTAATTTTTACCATTCTTCCAAGAACCTAACTTCTTTGGTAAAGACTAAAGACTAAAGACTAAATACAGTTTACCAGGAGGGAAGACCAAATAAGTCTTACTAATCACCTTTCTAAAATGCGAATAAATTATCATTTCTATTAAAGTATATACCGAGTATGTACGTATATTTGAATCACGAGAAGAGACCATGTAGTCAACCTAAAGTCCATCAATAAAAGTTAGCATTATGCATCAAGGAAAATAAATTTGGGGAGAAAGGGTTGTATATTGATCTGTTTTGGGCTAACCATTAATTTCAAGTACTATTAACGAAAACTATGGCAAACATAAACTTGTGAAATAATTATTATGTGCAGTTAAATACCTGGATTTCATGTATCATTCAACCTCAGTTGTGTTGTTAACGCATTATTTATGAGTGCTGGTATGATAGGCATCAGTGTAATCAATTCTTAGCGACCTTTTTGATGCTATAGTTATAAGTCGAAAACTTTTAAATAACATAAGAAAGAACTAATTTTCGATGAGATTCTACAAAAAGAAAAATAGAACTAGCAGTATGGAAAATAAAGACCCAACCAACTTTATTGAATCATTCAATCTCAAACAACAGATTGTGACAAACTGATAATCTAGTTTTTGACAATAAGGACTTCATTTTTCCACCTTAATTAAAGGGTTAGTTCTCTAGTCAAAATATGATCATTTTTTCCAAATGACTAAGCAAGTCAAAATTACTGTTTCAGAGCACTGCAGAAACATTTCATTAGCATTTTCGCCCATAGAGAGGAAGACTTACCTAGTAGTGTTCATTGTGTTGGGCCAATTGAGTGCCCAAGGTACTTTAACAAATTAGCTAAGTAAGTGGGTACAACACATTGTTTCAACTAACACGACCGTCTATGGGGTTTTGATGTATAGGAAAAAATTTCCACATATCATTCAATATCAGAGTTAACAGTAGTTTTTCCTTATAACATTTTTATTCCGTTTTATGTGGTCAAGTCAAGTTTATAGACAAAAGTGCCGACATCAACATCACCTATCTTTATCACATGTGTGAATTGGTCGACCTTGGAGTTAGAGTCTTCATTCATACATCGTTAACAAATGGATGTCCCTTTTTTCTATGCCTGCTAAGTTCAGCAGATGTCGTCTCACTTCTAAAAGGTTTGATATTCACATCGCTTGTTATTATGATACCATGTAAGTCGGTATAATCTTCTGTGTATTGATCTCTCAATATTCGGTACATATGAGTGTATATATAAGATACATACGGGCCTAATACATACGGGCCTATATACATAAAGCCTAAGACTTATCGTCTAACAGTTATCACTAATCAATGTGCATAGTAAATCACAACATCAATGACTAGATTATCAATTAAACCAATCTCTGCGGCCAGCATTTCAGGGAACATATTAAAGGTAATCAACAGCACAGACAATACATATCTGTAGTATTCCATGCTTGTAGTTACATAAATACACATAAAAGAGGGACATATACACAGATAGAGACATAAGACCATCAGAAACCAGAGGAAAACTTTGTTAGTTTAATAAAGGCTTAGGCCCGTCGGTTTAAGCCCGTTTACCTTCCAGGGCTCTCTTAGTTATAGTCTATTTAATATCATGTATTATTATGTTCCGGATTGTGATTATCAATACAACTTACAGTTTTATTTTGGTTTCAACATGGAATCAGAGCCACGATCCATGAATCCGTTGTTTACTTATTTTTTTTTATTAGTTGCCTGATGTTTGCTGTCTGATTGTTTATGTTCGCTGCCATTCCGTATTGAAACGTCATTTACAGTAAGTTTGGAGTAACCTGGTCCATATACATTAGTATTCAAGTAAATTCGTTAATGCAATAATATAACAATAAGGTTGATTCATTGAAATTGGATGATGGGTAAGGAAAAATTAATTAGTGGGTCGGTGGAATATACATTAAGTTTGATGGGTACCTTGAATCTGATTATTTGAGGCTGGTCATATTGTTTAGAATTTAGGTTTCGCTGTGCAATTGGGTTTCTTGTTCCATTAGTTGATCAGTAATTGGTTTTGTCTTTGCATATTAATGTTACTTTTTGTTTGGTAATTGTATTTATATTATCATGGGTACTCATAAAGACGATTCACTTCAAGCAATTAGTGTATTGGAGTTATGTTATGAAAAAAAGTTTGCGTGGGAAATCGATGTAGGGTTATGTTAAGGGGGTAAAGAAAATGTCAAAAATGATGACAAATTAGCTAATTATGTTGTGTTATTGGAAACTTGGGAGGTTGACAATTCTAAGATTATAACCTGGATTAACAATTCTGTTACGCCATCTATTGGGCCTCAATTGGCAAAGTATGAGACAAAACAAGCTAGTGTGGGACCATCTTACTAAATTATACACACAATCTAGCTTTGCTAAACAATATCAACTTGAGACATATATTCATGCACTTCAGCAGAATGATACAAGTATTCGGGATTTTTATTCATCTATGTTAGCCTTATGGGATCAGTTGGCATTAACACAACCTGCAGCACTTAGTAGCTTTGATCCTTACATCAAACGGAGAGAGTTATAGCGTTTGGTTCAGTTCCTTATGGCATTACGTCATGATTTTGAAGGATTGCGGGATTCAATTCTTCATCATGATCCTTTACTCTATGTTCATTCAGTAGTTATTAAATTGCTTGCAGAGGAAATTCGTCTAAAGTCTTTGGATGATCAGAAGATATACAACAAGGTTCGCCTATTTTTGCAGCTTCACAGCGGTTTTCGAATGGCGTACAAAAAAAACCTATGATTGCTATTGATGAGTGTGCGTATTGCAAACAAAAGGGTCATTGGAAATCCGAGTGTCAAGTAGTGATGACATATGGAGACAACCCGATATGACCAACTTGAAAATGAAGTAATCACCCCAACTTTGTGACTTAATGCTTGTACTATCTTCTTGAACAATTCACAACTCTGTGTGACACTGAGTACTATAACGTAACTCCTTAAAGTGATAGTTATACACTGTGAGCACTACAACGTAACTCCTTACATCAATTATAACTAGATTGTCAAGTCTTAATCGCTTATGAAAAATGCCCATACAAGTTTAATGCGTGGTTCAGGGTCGAAGGACTTCCTTTTCAACGAGCAAGCTTTACAACCCACTAGGCAGTGTACCCAACGTTACAGTGTAGTATGGGCAGCCGAGGGGGTTGATCGTTCTCTACGGGAATAGAGATGCTAGTAGAGATATATGACAAAAAGGTGAGGTTGAGGGGATTCTTTTTTATCTTTTTTATATTTTATGAATTGAAGAGTGGGGGTTGGTAATCTTACAAATTAAACTACTAAACAATTTAAATTAAAAACTAATTAAACTACTTAAAGATAAAAGCTATGGATTGTATGAGTGTGTTTCTTATGATAATTAAAAACGTGTTCACTTATATTTTCTTACCCTCTAGTTATCTTTTATTGGTCGGTTGAATTGTCACGTCCTCATTCAAATTGGTGCGTTGTATTTCGTGTTAGTCATAGGGGTGCCTAATTCCCTAATTCTATGAATCGTAACTCTCCTCTAGAACATCCGGGATCGCCAAGTACCGACGTATCTCCTCCGAATACTCTATTTTCCTTAAGCTACAACTCACGCAATAAATACAACGATGACCTAAGTGCACTCTTAAGCTTTTTGCTATTTAGGACGTTCAAGCTCGCAACAACTAAAGAAGAAGCAATTTTTTCCTTACTATAGCGTCTATCAATTAGAATAAGAGACAACCTAACAATAATCAACAACTAGGTTTCATTGGATCTAAGCAAACACTTAATTAATTTGGTTACGCATGATAGATAAGCAAGAACACAAACAAACAATTGAACATAGATGAAAAATGGTGATAGATTGGATAAACAAACTTATCTTTTGGTGTACAAGAGGGTTTGGAATCTTAAAATACTGCCCAAGTCGAACCTCTAACGAACTAGGGTTTGCTTTCCAAAATAATGCGCACAAAATACAGAAAATTCGAAGTATATATATAGATTTTACACTCATGACGGCGTCAGGTAGGAACTAGTGATGCCGTCTGGCTTGCTTATGGACGTCGTCTGGGAAGGATCTTGGTTGTCTGGTGAAGAAAGTAAGGGTGACGCCCTTCAGGATTTAAGCATGACGCCGTCAGGTGTTAAGACCAACATATGACCTGAGCCGTCGCTTGAGACTTTTTAGAAGACCCTGTGACTGACGGCGTCGCCCTAGAGTTGGGACGCCGTCAGGCTTGTGAAACAGCCTTGTTTTCATGACTTTGTTGTTTTCTTTATGTTTTCGCTCCTTTTCGTTCAAAAATGCTTCATTCTAGCAATTTGCTTCCAAAAGACCTAAAATGTGAAAATGGGCGATTTTAAGCATTAATGGATATAAAATGTAACGATTTAGGCTAAATGCCCCCTTAAAAACGTAAGTTTTAAATTCTTATCAAAGTTATCTTGAGACCTACAACATATCTCGAAGATAGATAAGTATACCCGTGAAACATTACTTCAATTCCAAATAATTAATATCATACAAAAACCCGTAGTCATTTTTTTTTATCAAATATCAATTCTAGCTGTGAGCGTAGTCTCCGCGTGAAAATATTTTAGACCAAAAACCACTCTTAAACACACTTAACCCCCCCTTCACATCATCTCTCACACCTCATCTAATCTCAGTCATCAAAACACAGATCAAACCACTATCCTTTAATACTTCTTTCTCTTAATCTCAATACCAAATGAATTACCTTTTGCCCCATTTGTACTATAATCTGAATCAACAAAAAGAGTTTACCTTTTCCCTGTCTTTCACTCTGCACGATTAATGAAGCAAGGTTGCATTTTATATGGTTTCAAGATCCTTTAAAAGGATCTCGGGTAGCTGGTTATTGTTGTGATACGTTTTGTGTCATTTCTTTAAACGAATGAGAGAAGGATGAAGCTGAATCGTTTTATCCTTCTCAAGATGTTCGGATATTAACCATGAAGTGTAACTTCACAACGATCAGTGATGAATTGGATTTCTAACTAAAAAAAAATCTTTAAAAAGATTGGAGAAAAAGTTTGAAATAGTCTTTTGAATAGGATGGATTTCGTGGAATTGGTATGGTTGTGATGTTCTTCTTGGTCGATCTTCTTCTTTTTTTCGTTATTAATTCTTATTTGGCACTTTAAAGATGGACTGATGATGTCATTGACTGAGGTCTATGATGAGAGTTTGGTATTTTGTTTGGTCGTGGTCAACTCCTTCTTCTCATCTTCATCCGATCTAATTAATTTTTTGTCAGATTACAAATAAGCTTATTCGTAAACGCATTTGTATGATATTCGTAAAGCCTTGTTCGTAAACGACCTTACTCGTAAACTTCCTTATTCATAAACGTAGGGTCTTACTCGTAAATCTTACTAGTAAACCTTAGTGACCTTTAGCCGTAAAGCTTAGTCGTCAACCGTTACTCGTAAGCTTTCTTACTAACTTTCCAAGATAGAAGAAATTCGTAAGATGAGGGTTTTGTATCAAATTTGTAAGATGAGGGTTTTGACCATATTCGACCATCTGTTCCGACGAATTATTCCGACCATAAATTCCGATCACTTTTCCGACCAGCTGTTGAGACCATGTTTTTGATCACATATTAATTCTTGGAATGGAACAAAATAAGTCTAGAAATAATATATGAGTATAAAAAGCTGTTTGGACGAAAAGATGACACAACACAGTTTTGTTAACCTTGGATAAAGCATAAGACTTTTTTGACCATAAAGATACTATAACTTGTAAAAAAAACTAATAAACACCAAACTATGAAAAAAAAAATTCAGATCTAAAAAAATGATGTAAAACAGCTTCAATAAGATGATTCGAACACCACACAAATCAACAAAGTAACAACCTGGCTGTGATACCAATTGCAGGACCGAAAATATATAAGATTTATGTGGTTCGGGAGGTCAAGGTTGATCAAACATGATGAAACTATTCATTGTTCTAGTGAGAGAAAGTAGAGAGAGAGTGAAGAAAAACCATGTGTTTATTAGATTGAAACAATGAAACATACACAATGATTTCCCACGGGATATTTATAGGCTCATTACAATTTGACTATCCTACCTGTACAATAGTAGTCCCTGTGGGCACAACTAACTACATATATCTAGTCCAATTCACGTGTAGGACGTTATCTTTATAAAAAAGGCAAGGTTAACAATTTTAAACCTAAGCATCACAACAACAGCAACATGTTTGTCCACCATAGAAGCAACCACCTTACCTTAATAATGGTATTGTTGCCTCATCTTTGAAAACTTTAATGATTGAGCAATTTCAGAAATACTTATCTTTCTAGAATCATGCTATGACAAGTTCACCTGATAAATGTTTGTTAACATAATCACAAGCAACAAACACAGAGTCTGACTGGGATATGCCATAAGCAGTCGGTTCCGCTTCGGTTTAATGCACTTACCTGTTCGTCCTGACCGAATCGCCAGTCTAAGTCACGAATATGCTGTCTGATCGCATCAGTGCTGAATATGCCATGTCGGTATCTGCTCGTCTGTCTGCATGGGCCTGAATCCACTCTTCGTCTACCTCTGTTCGGATCTATCTACACGCCTGCTCTTTATCGTTGGTTTCGTTTTTATTAAAAGTTTTCTTGTCAAACTCTCAATGTAGTATTGTGAGTTTGAGGGGAATGTTAGTTTAATAAAGGCTTAGGCTCGTCCGTTTAAGCCCGATTACCTTCTAGGGCTCTCTTAGTTGTAGTCTATTTAATATCATGTACTTTTATGTTCCGGATTATGATTGTCATTACAATTTTCAATTTTATTTTGGTTTCAACAAATTTATCAAATTTACTTAAAAACCATAGCATACAAAATAATGAAAAAGTAAAACTCAATACCAAACAAGACAAGTACGGGACCAAACTGGTACTGGCTGACCTTATTAAGCTAACAAGAGCTACTTTGAAATATTGATTTGTTGAAGGTGTACGCATGTGTCATGTGTGAAAATCGTGAGCATATGTTTGGGTGCAACTTCCATTATACAAGGTTCTAGTGGCAAATTTAGTCATTGGTCGGAACTATTTGATTTGTTAAAAAAAGTTAATAAAAAAACCTTAATTTATTATTCAAGTGAGATTATGAGATATAGTGCCTGATACATGTAGCAACATCAAATGCTAGAATTGAAAAAAGTTACATAGATACATACAAACACACATTTTTGTTGATATGACAAGTACACAATGATCAACTATATAGACATTCTTTATATTATAAATAGACTTATAAAAATGACCTTTAACAGGAGTAAATCAAATCTTTTTATTATCTACCGTCTATCTCTGTTAATGTTACTCCATTAACTGATGATAGTGAACGAAGAAAACGTGAAGGGGAGTAGATTTCACTACCTTGAATAAAGAAGCCAGGTTGTTTTGGAGAAGGTAGAGAACCTTCTCCACCCAACATGGCAACAACTGACGGTGAGCAAGGTCTATCTTCTGCTCGTTGTTGCACACACAATAAGCCAACATGAACTGATCGCAGCACCTCAGAAACAGAATATGAGTTACCTAAACATTCATCAATGAAATCGAGAGACTTTCCTTCTTTGCAAAGTCTCCATGCCTAAATGAATCCAAATAAAAAACACAATTAAGTTCAAATCAGAAAGGTCGTACATCTATATCATATCCTTCAGTAGCCATATCATACTGAAATTTGCATATTTGTATATATGTATATGTTTACATCATTGGATGACTATATTCAACACACTTACATGTCCAAGAAGATGATCATGGTGTTTTTCATGAACAAATCCTCTATTTTTCTTCCCGCTCACAATCTCCAACACTAAAACCCCAAAGCTGAATATATCTGACTTTACCGAGTAGAGACCATTCACTGCATACTCTGGAGATATGTATCCTCTGAATAGAACAAAAGACCATGGAAATAAATACACACTATATATATTAAATGCATTAAACTATGCTAACTTTAGGGATTCTTACAAGGTTCCCACTACTCTTTTGGTATTTGCTTCACTTTCGTGTTCTTTAAACATTCTGGCCAAACCGAAGTCAGATATCTTTGGACGCATCTGATGATCGAGTAAAATGTTCCCGGCCTTTAAATCCCTATGTACAACTGTAAGCCGGGAATCTTGGTGAAGATAAAGAAGACCTCGAGCAATTCCGTTAATTATGTGGAACCTTTGTGGCCAATCAAGTAATGACTTTCTTATTCCATCTGCATAAATTTGTTAATAAACATTATATTCCTTTGCAATTACAATTAGGGTATCATTTTTATTTTACAAGATTGAAAAAGCCGATCGAGAGCCCAACCAAATATGAAACTGTCCAGACTTTTGTTAGGCATGTATTCATAAAGTAACATTCTCTCATCGCCTTCAATGCAGTATCCCAAGAGCTTCACAAGATTCCGATGCTGAAGTTTAGCAATACAGATGACTTCATTCTCAAATTCGTCAAGCCCCTGCCGAGAAGACTTTGAGAGCCGCTTCACAGCAATCTCTTGTCCATCTAGCACACCCTGGAGACTAACATATTTACTACATGCTTTTTTACTGATTATCACTCCGTTCACCCCAACTTGTTTAACATGTACTTATTCATATTATTTACCTTGTAGACTGGACCAAACCCACCTTCTCCCAGCTTGTTGTCATCCGAAAAGTTATCGGTAGCCGTAGAAACTTTAGATAAGCTATACAAAGGAACATCTATACTTCCCTTCTGGCTGCTACCTTTGTGATCTCTATCAAGAATCGTTACAGTCCTACCTAGAAAATATGACGTGTGGTTGTCAAATGTTTATCATAAGGTAATTATGTACATGATGATGTATCGCATACATCTAATATATATAGAAATTCAGATCGTTATCACTTGCCTTCTCTTTCTGCATCTGATCTCTTCTTCCTTTTACTCCAAGTGTAGAGTGTAAATATCAGGCCCGACAAAATCAGTCCAGTTGATATTGACAGACTAACTTCAATGACTACTCGTTTTTTTCTGCTGTAGCTGGAACGGAGATCTAAGAGATATTACAAAGTTAAAGCAAACAAAACGTTGTCAAATTTACAGCAATAAACAACATATGTCTTTGCTGCTAAATTCCTATGACCTGCTGTTCCTTTAGTTTGTAAATCATATTTATCCAACATAATTAAGAGTTGCACACTTAAATGTAAAAATTTGAATAACAGGATGGAACCAAACATCATATGAATAGAAAATTGCATTATTATTAGTTATGTACTGGCTTACCTGATAATTCAGAGGCTGCCAGTCTAACATAAAGATCTTGCCTGTTTTGTGGGTACACTCGAACATCAACCAAATCACCAAACCATTGCAAACATCCAACTCCACCTGCAGTCATGTTTGGAATTGCATACGCGGTGCAAGTGCAATTTTGCTTACAAGCTACCTCACATTCCTTGAGGTTCATATTGGTATCATAAACGGCATTTTGCGTGTCTGGCAATCTTATGTTTGAAAACTTCAGGAATCCCTCTTCAGGCCCACAATCCAAGGCTCTACTCCGTTGACATCCACTAGTCCCATTATATGGATTCAGTTCTTGTGGATTTTTAAGCTCAAAACCTTTCAAGCAGGCACAATTAGGATCTGTAGACATACTACATATTCCGTATGGGCCACATAGTCCATAGTTGTCACAATAATCCCCGGGATAGTTCGTAAACTTCATCCATTCTTGGCTTCGCAAGTTCAGCTGAAAAACCTCAGCCTTGCCATCAGGAGTTGCTATCGATCTTAACAAGAATTGGGGGCTATGATAAGTATACATGTAATACATCTCGTTCTGATTCACAATCAGGTAATCTTTGAACAGAATAGTAGGGTCAGGCTTATAGTCTGGCTGGCGAGCAAATGTCATACCAGTATACGGCCCAATTCTTGTTGTAATAACCGATCTTTTCCGAATGTATATTTCAACATAATTACTTTTAACTGGTAAAAGCCGGATTGTACACTCACCTGGGGAAGGATCATCTGCGGTCCTCCAAGATGTCAGATATGTTTCTCTTCCTGTTACAAAGTTCTTGCCCAACTTCATTCCTGGTAAGAAGGTATCTCCAGGGTGATCAAAGCTTTGCCAAATGTAATTTTCCTTGTTGAGAAGATTTTCACTCGTGATAACAAAATTTCCCGTATCTAAGAGTTTTGCTATGGGGTTCACATTTGTGCCAGATTCCGAGGAGTTGGATGACCAAGCGATGGAACCACTGCCATTGACAAGGGACAGGTTTCCATTGCTGTCCAATTTAACCACTCCTGAGGTATCGATAAGTGGAGTTTCACGGTTAGCAACCCATAAAACTGTATGAGGTGATGTGTTTTTATACCATATCCCAAGGTATCGATTCTTCGAACTTCCTGGGCGAAAGAAGCCCAACTCGAATCTTTCGTTTCCCGAAACAATGGTTTCACCATCTGTAATGTTTTGAAAAACAGTTATGGTGTCTAATGAACTGCAAGATGATAGCAGTAGAGAGAAGAAGGTAATATATGGGAGTAACATTATTATTGAATGTACTGAACTTTCGATTTGCCAATTTCTCACAACTTAGTTTTCCCTTTTTATGTGCTTCATTGACTAGTGTTTTAATTTTTATCATTCTTCCAAGAACCTAACTTCTTTGGTAAAGACTAAAGACTAAAGACTAAATACAGTTTACCAGGAGGGAAGACCAAATAAGTCTTACTAATCACCTTTCTAAAATGCAAATAAATTATCATTTCTATTAAAGTATATACCGAGTATGTACGTATATTTGAATCACGAGAAGAGACCATGTAATCAACCTAAAGTCCATCAATAAAAGTTAGCATTATGCATCAAGGAAAATAAATTTGGGGAGAATGGGTTGTATATTGATCTGTTTTGGGCTAACCAGCAATTTCAAGTACTATTAACGAAAACTATGGCAAACATAAACTTGTGAAATAATTATTATGTGCAGTTAAATACCTGGATTTCATGTATCATTCAACCGCAGTTGTGTTGTTAACGTATTATTTATGAGGGCTGGTATGATAGGCATCAGTGTAATCAATTCTTAGTGACCGTTTTGATGCTATAGTTATAAGTCGAAAACTTTTAAATAACATAAGAAAGAACTAATTTTGGATGAGATTCTACAAAAAGAAAAATAGAATGAGCAGTACGTAAGGAAAATAAAGACCCAACCAACTTTATTGAATCATTCAATCTCAACAACAGATCGTGACAGACTGATAATCTAGTTTTTGACAATAAGGACTTCATTTTTCCACCTTAATTAAAAGGTTAGTTCTCTAGTCAAAATATGATCATTTTTTCCAAATGACTAAGCAAGTCAAAATTACTGTTTCAGAGTGCTGCAAAAACATTTCATAAGCATTTTCACCCATAGAGGAAGACTTACCTAGTAGTGTTCATTGTGTTGGGCCAATTCAGTGCCCAAGGTACTTTAAATTCATTATAGTTAAATTAGCTAAGTGCTTGGTTTTTCGTTGCCCCAAGACTGCACCGATAGCAAAATCACTTGCATCGCACATGAGCTCAAAGGGTAAGTCCCAGTCGGGGGCAACTAGAATGGGTGCTTCCGTAAGCTTTTTCTTTAGTGTTTCAAAAGCTTCGATAGAAGGTTACTCTTGAGCTATTCCAATGGAATTATGAGTATTAATCGGCCCATTAATAGCCTCATAATTATCCTCATTATAGCCGTTAGTGGTTACATGACCAATTAAACGTGGTCATAAAGAAGTTGTAACTGCCATTTAGCAGTACTTTCCATAAGCATTACTTTCCACTAGCAGTACTTTCACTTGCAGTGGAAGTACAGGCCTATCGATGAAACACGTGCTATCATGACTTTTAATAGCACTATCACGTGGATACACCACTCATTGGAAACACGCCTATCGGTGGAACACGCTTATCGTGGAAACCACAAGCAAGACTTTCACCAAGCGGACTTTCACCAAGTACTACCAATACAAACCACTATAACAGTCAGGTTGTTCATGGACCTTATGGGTGTACACTCCGACCTCCTAACCCTTACAAGGTGTGAACTAATCCCACAAGTGCACTAAATTTTCCAACAATCCTCCCCAAATTTAGTTCACTTCCTTTGCATGAAAAATAAACATCAATCAAAAACATGTGCATAAACGAAAATGTCCCGAGATTGAATTTCCATCTTAGTAAATTACACGCAAATATTCGAGAATCAATGTGTTCTAAGAATTGAACCCTTCAACCCATTTGAATACCTGAAGATAAATACACACAAGTTTTCAAACACTTACAGACTCGACACTATACAAGCCATTTGTCCATATCCAAATTCATAAATGTTGTAAAAGCTAAAAGTCCAAATCTTCCTGAAGCGGCAAAACTTCAACATTTACATAGGTGGTTCCTCTTTAGTCATGCTCCTCCCAAGCACTTTTTCAAAGAAAATTAACCATTAAGAAGTAAAGACTTCATCCTCTTTTTCAGCAGTTCGAGCACAACCTTGGGATGTAAATAAAACATGTGCTCCATCCACTGAATGTTCACTTTTCCCACATTGAACTCAGCTCCTAAGTTTCCTCGGGAGGAGTTGGGTGTCCTAGCATTCATGACTAAGTTGGACTTAAACCCATCCCTTTAGCAACTTTATAACCAAGTCTCTAGCCGACCTTTCGTCAAGTGATCGCCTAAGTTCTGTTTAGATCTCACAAACTCTATAGATACCACCCCATTCATGATAAGCTCACGAATCATGCTATGTCGGACACCTAAGTGTCTAGACTTACCATTGTACATTTGGCTATAAGCCTTAGCCAATGTAGTTGCACTATCACATCGGATAGAAATAGGTGCTATAGGTTTAGGCCACAATGGAATCTCAAAAAGCAAGTTTTTCAACCATTCAGCTTCTTTACCGGCATTTGCTAAAGCCACAAATTCAGATTCCATTGTTGAACTGGTAATGCAAGTTTGCTTCTTGGATGCCCAAGAAATTGCACCTCCACCAAGTAGGAATACCCACCACTGTAGACGAATTGTCTTCATTGTTACTGATCCAACTTGCATCGTGTAACCTTCCACCAGGAGGATATCCAGTATATGAGAGACTATAATCCATAGTTCTCTTCAAATACTTCGGTACCCTCTGACTGCTTGCCGTGATGAGCACTAGGATTGCTAGTATACCTGCTCAATTTTCCCACTGCAAAACCAATATCGGGCCTTGTACAAGTCATGGCATACATCAGGCAGCCAATTACCCTAGAATACTCAAGTTGAGATCTGACCTTGCCATGATTAGGCATCAGCTTCTCACAAGTATCCATAGGTGTACTCACTGGGGTACAATCAAAGTAATTGAATTTCCTCAGTACCTTCTCAATATAATAAACGGTGAGATAGAAATTCTTTTTTACTTTCATGTTTAATCCTTATACCAAGGATAACATCAGCCTCCCCATGTCTTTCATGGAGAACCTTGATGACAAAAATTCCTTTGTCAGGTCAACCTGATTTTTCAGTGGGTGCAAAGA
>OU343221.1:349567987-349691304 GCA_910596185.1 Chrysanthemum makinoi | reverse complement strand
AGTGAGGTACATGCAATGCTCATTGACTACGAGAAAGTTTTGCCCAAGAAGGCTCATACACCTACGGTACTTACCATCTAAAAGGGGTAGGATTAAGCCTTATAAGCCGCTAGCGAACAAGAAAGGGAAAGGTAAGGGTAAAGTTGATAAGGGAAAACAAGTTATGACTTATCTACAAGAACCTAAGAAGTACCCTCCCAAAAAGCATGAGAATCCTAAAAAGGATCAGGCTTGTCAACACTGCACCGAGGTAGAACACTGGAAGAGGAATTGTCCGCTCTACCTTGATGAGTTGCGTACTAATAGGTATAAAAATACTGGCACTATGGCTAGTACTTCAGGTACTCTTTTGATGATAGAATTATTTGCTTTTCTTCATAAAATAAATTCCTGAGTATATGATACTGGATGTGGTATTCACATTTGTAATACACTGCAGGGACTTAGAGGTGTAAGGAAGCTCGCCTATGGACAACAATACTTGCACGTGGGTAATGGAGCAAATGCAGTCGTTGAAGCTATAGGCACGTTTGATTTAGTTTTACCTTCGGGTTTAGCACTGTCTTTGAACGATTGTCATTACGCGCCTTCTATTGTTAGGGGTGTCGTTTCTGTTTCCTTGTTGAAAGATACTGGTTTTATTCATACATTTACTGATTATGAAATTTCGGTTTCTTTAAATGGTGTTTTTTACTTTAATGTTATTCCAGTAAATGGTGTGTTTGAAATTGATTTGCATGATAATGTGATTGATAAAAATAATTATGTTTTTAGCATCAATAATAAAATAATCAAAAGTGATTTGGATTCTTCATATCTTTGGCATTGTAGACTTGCTCACATAGGCAAGAAACACATGAAAAAGCTGCAACACGATGGGCTTTTGCAAGATATCAATGATGAATCATTTGATAAATGCGAATCTTGCATATCTGGGAAGATGACCAAGAAACCTTTTACAAATTGTTTAGAAAGGGCTTCTGATCTTTTTGGTGTGATACATACTGACGTATGTGGACCACTAAGACATGTGTCAAGGAAGGGTGCTAGCTACTTCTTAACCTTTACTGATGATTTCAGTCCTTATGGTTATGTTTATTTACTTAAACATAAACATGAAGTCTTTGAAAAATTTAAGGTTTTCAAGAGTGAAGTAGAACTGCAACTAGGAAAGAAGATTAAAGCTCTTCGATCCGATAGAGGTGGTGAATATTTATGCCAAGAATTTAAAGATTATCTTGCTGAGTGTGGTATCGTCTAGCAACTCACTTCTCCATATACTCCAGAACAAAATGGTGTATCTGAGAGAAGAAATCGTACATTGTTAGACATGGGGCGATCAATGTTTAATCTTACAACTCTTCCCTTGTCCTTTTGGGATTATGCTTTAGAAATTGCAGTTCGCATTTTGAATATGGTTCCAACTAAGAAGGTTGATAAGACTCCTTATGAAGTGTGGTATGGGAAAGCTCCCAACTTGTCTTACTTAAAGGTCTGGGGTTGTGAGGCGTTTGTTAAACGTGACTCAGCTGATAAGCTACAACAAAGATCTGTTAAGTGTATCTTCGTAGGATACCCAAAGGAAACTATGGGTTACTACTTTTACTTTCCACCTGAAAACAAAGTAATTGTTGCTAGGTATGAAGACTTTCTTGAAAGGGATCTCATATCTCATGAATTCAGTGGGAGAGTTTATGATCGGGAAGATGATCAAGAAGATACAACACCTTCTGAAAACACTAGCCAACCTCAAGTAGAACCTCGAAAGTCCGAGTGTTCCACTGAAGTTGAAGTGGTTCCCATTCGTAGATCCTTAAGGGCTACGCGTGCACTGGCGTATATGTCTTAACGTAGAAGCCGAGGAAAATATGTTAGGGATCTTGGTGAACCGCTAACTATAAGGTGCTATGATGAGTCCTAAAAAGGATAAATGGCAAGTCGCAATGAATGGGGAAATGCAATCCATGAGAGATAACGAAGTCTGGATACAGGTTGACTTACCTCCAAATTCTAAGGTAGTTGGAAGTAAGTGGCTCTATAAGATAAAGACTGACATGGATGGCAATGTACACACCTATAAAGCTCGTCTTGTAGCTCAAGGGTATACTCAAACTTTTGGGATAGACTACGAGGATACATTTTCTCCTGTAGCAGACATTAGAGCTATTAGGATTCTTATAACCATAGCTGCATACTATGACTATGAGATATGGCAAATGGATGTCAAAACTGTCTTCTTAAATGGTCGCCTAGATGAGGACATCTATATGGCGCAGCCTAAAGGGTTTCTGAATCCAAAATTTCCAAAGCGTGTATGCAAACTTCAAAGATCCATTTATGGGTTGAAGCAAGCATCAAGGCAATGGAACAAGAAGTTTGATGAAGAAATCAAGAAATTTGGTTTCACTCAAAATCTTGATGAGCCATGTGTATATCATAAAGCTAGTGGGAGTAATGTTATTTTCCTTATCTTATATGTCGATGACATATTGATCATGGGAAAAGACATTCCAAGTGTTCAAGATGTAAAGTCTTATCTTGGAAAGTGCTTTTCTATGAAGGATTTAGGGGAAGCAGCATTTATTCTGGGAATCAAGATCTACCGAGATAGATCAAGGCGGTTGATTGGACTAAGCCAAAGTACTTACATCGATAAAATATTGAAGAGATTCAATATGCATAATTCCAAGAAGGTATATTTGCCGATGCAAGCTGAACATGGCTTAAGTAGTGAACTATGCGCGTCAACACCTGAAGAGGTGGCACACGTGAGAAAAGTTCCTTATGCTTCGGTTGTAGGATCTATCATGTATGTTGTGAGATGTACAAGGCCTGATGTGGCGTTTACACAAAATATCACCAGTCGATATCAACAGAATCCAGGTGTGAAACACTGGCATGCTGTTAAGAACATTCTTAAGTATCTAAGGGCTACTAAAGAAATGTTTCTAGTGTATGGAGGGAATCCAGATACAGAACTTGATGTTCTGAGTTTTGCGTCGTCTTTCCAAACTGATAAAGATGATAAGAAGTCTCAAACGGGATATGTCTTTGTCATTAATGGAGGAGCAGTTGACTGGAAAAGCAAGAAGCAGACAATGACTGCGATGTCTATTATAGAAGCTGAGTACATAGCTGCGATGGAAGCTGCGATGGAAGCTGTTTGGATTAGGAAATTCATTTCGGGACTCGGAGTAATGCCCTCAATCGAATTACCTTTAAATGTGTATTGTGACAATTCTGCTGCAATAACATTTGCCAATGAGCCTGGAGTCATGAAGGGCATCTGACATTTTCCTCGACGATATCACTATGTTCGAGAACAAGTCAAAATAGGTGAAATCAATTTACTCAAAGTTCATACAGATGATAATCTAGCTGATCCCTTTACGAAGCCTTTGCCAAAAGAAAAACTTACTAACCATGCTGATGGGATAGGACTTCGTTTAGCTAGTAGTTTCATGAAGACCTGTGATTAGTATTTGGATAAAGGATGTTATGAAAAAATATTATTTTAATGAAATAAAATAGTTGTTTATGTTTATTTTTCATTTTCTTAATATTATATCATATATTTGCATGTTTAATCCGTGTATGACTTATGTTATTCTAAATAGTCCATTGTCAATCAATGATGTGGGAATGTCATTGAATTAAGACAAATCTGAGTTTTGGTAGAATATACTTAAAGTATATTGATGTGTGGGACATACCAGATTCACATGATGTTCAAAGAATTGAATATAGGACAGATCCCAACTTTACATGATTATACTTATGGATCTCTGTCATTAAGTAAATCATGAAAATGTTTATCCTCAGACTTGAGATATCAGATAACTGTTATGAATGTAGTGCACTTGTGTGAGATAGTCTAACGCTATCCGTAACTGGTAGTTATAAGGGCTATTTCCATAAGTGTTACAAAGTTCACGAGTTATGTTTGTAGTCAAGAGAATTTGTTCCTTTGAATTTGTTTCAAAACATAATACTATTTTGGGCCCCTCGTAGGGTTGACAAGATGTTTGTATGGCCATACCCAAGATCAATCTGGAATACGTTCAGATGATTTGGTAATCTTGTTCAATCAGATATAACGAGAAACAGAATATTAACTTATGAAATGACTTGATCCATATTCATAGTTAATGTAGTATTAGTAGCAAAAGGATAAATAAAAATGATGAATCATTAAATGGTTTTCCAGGATACCATACTCGATTCGATCTGGGGGCATTGGCGTGTTAGGCTAGACTAAACCAATGCCATTACTATATTAAGTAATATCCAAGTGGGAGCTGAAAGGTTTTATGGATATTATAATATATACGTATGACCGGATTTGAACTCGAGACTTCGGGATTGCACACATTACGTATGAGAATTGATGTTAAATAATTAATATATATATATAGGTTTGGGTTATTATGAAAAGATGTTTAAAATGAAAAGAATGAGAAGCCACCACAATGCGCCATGTGTCCCATCTCCACCCCTCCTTTTTTTTACTCTCAAGGGCGTTTTGGTCATTTTGCCACAAAATAGAAAGTATATAAGCTTTGTTTTCTTATTTTTTCACGGTTCTTTTTTTACTCTCTTCTTCTCCTCTGAAACCACCTTTCTCCATCAGTATCACCACCGTGATCTGATGTCATCACCATTGTCATCCTTTATCACCATCTAAAAAATACACACATGATATTCTTCTCCATCATGATTTCTTCTTCTCCTTCAATCGTGATAGTCTTCTCCACCGTGATTTCTTCTTCTCCTTCGATCGTGATAGTCTTCTCTACCGTGATATTCTTCTTCAATGTGATTTTGAAATGAAACCTGTACAATAATGATGGTAAGATTAATATGTTTTTTTTTCAATTTTTTTGGTTAATTTAATTTGTTTTAATTCGAATATGTTTTTGCCGATTTTTAGTGTATTTAGTTAATTTAAAACAATGATTCAGTGTGTTATTGAGAAAAAACGAGATTAAAAATGTGCATATGAAATGTGCACACCAGGTGTTTGATAAAATGTCTACATGATATTGTATAACTATGATGCACCAGTTTTGTACTGCGATGCACTAATTTTGTAATGTGATGCAGTAGTTGTTCATCCTTGCAGTTGTATTTCATAGTATAATGCAGTAGGTTTTAATTTTTATTGTAATGCAGTAGGTTATTGTGTTTGTATGTTTTATGTGTCTAAACTTGTTTGTATGCTTGGTTGTATGCCTAATGCAATGGAATCTGAATTGAGATGCAGTAGGTGTTTAGTTTTTGCATATAAGGATGAAGTAGGCTAAGCGTAAGATGTTTTATGTGCGTAAATGTGTTTTTATGCTTGGTTGTATGTGTGATGCACTGGCAAATGAATTGAGATGCAATAGGTGTTCAGTTGTCATGTGTAAGGATGAAATAGGCTAAGCGTAGGTTGTTTTATGTGTGTAAACTAGTTTATATGCTTGGTTGTATGTCTAATGCATTGCAATCTGAACTGAGATGCAGTAGATGTTTATTTGTTACGTACAATGATGAAATAGGCTAAGAGTAGGTTGTTTTATGTGTGTAAACTTGTTTGTATGCTTGGTTGTATGTCTGATGCATTGGAATCTGAACTGAGATGCAGTAGATGTTTATTTGTCACATGCAATGATGAAATAGGCTAAGCATACGTTGTTTTATGTGTGTAAATGTATTCGTATGCTTGGTTGTATGTGTGATGCAATGGAAAATGAATTAAGATGCAGTTGGTGTTCAATTATCGTGTATAAGGATGAAATAATCTAATCGTATGTTGTTTTATGTATATAAACTTGTTTTTATGATTCATTGTATGCCTGATGCACGGAATTCGAACCGAGATGCAGAGGTTTTAGTCGTCGTATATAAGGATGAAGTAGGCTAAGCGTAAGTTGTTTTATGTGTGTAAATGTGTTTTATGCTTGTTTGTATGTGTGATGCCTTGGAAAATGAACTGAGATGCGTATGTGTTCGTTGTCGCGTGTAAGGATGAAATAGGCTAAGCGTTGGTTGTTTTATGTGTGTAAACTTGTTTGTATGCTTGGTTGTATGTCTGATGCACTGGAATCTGAACTGAGATGCAGTAGATGTTTATTTGTCACGTGTAATGATGAAATAGGCTAAGCGTAGGTTGTTTTATGTGTGTAAATGTGTTTGTATGCTTGGTTATATGTGTGATGCATTAGAAAATGAACTGATATGCAGTAGGTAGGTGTTCAGTTATCACATGTAAGGATGAAATAATCTAAGCGTATGTTGTTTTATGTGTGTAAACTTGTTTGTATGCTTGGTTGTATGCCTGATGCACTGGAATCTGAACTGAGATGCAGTAGATGTTTATTTGTCACATGCAAGGATGAAATAGGCTAAGCATACATTGTTTTATGTGTGTAAATGTGTTTGTATGCTTGGTTGTATGTGTGATGCAATGGAAAATGAATTAAGATGCAGTTGGTGTTCAATTATCGTGTATAAGGATGAAATAATCTAATCGTATGTTGTTTTATGTATATAAACTTGTTTTTATGATTCATTGTATGCCTGATGCACTGGAATTCGAACTGAGATGCAGTAGGTTTTTAGTCGTCGTATATAAGGATGAAGTAGGCTAAGCGTAAGTTGTTTTATGTGTGTAAATGTGTTTTATGCTTGTTTGTATGTGCGATGCACTGGAAAATGAACTGAGATGCAGTATGTGTTCAGTTGTCGCGTGTAAGGATGAAATAGGCTAAGCGTAGGTTGTTTTATGTGTGTAAACTTGTTTGTATGCTTGGTTGTATGTCTGATGCACTGGAATCTGAACTGAGATGCAGTAGATGTTTATTTGTCACGTGTAATGATGAAATAGGCTAAGCGTAGGTTGTTTTATGTGTGTAAATGTGTTTGTATGCTTGCTTGTATGTGTGATGCATTAGAAAATGAACTGATATGCAGTAGGTAGGTGTTCAGTTATCACATGTAAGGATGAAATAATCTAAGCGTATGTTCTTTTATGTGTGTAAACTTGTTTGTATGTTTGGTTGTATGCCTGATGCACTGGAATCTGAACTGAGATGCAGTAGGTGTTTAGTTGTCGCATATAAGGATGAAGTAGGCTAAGCGTAAGTTCTTTTACGTGTGTAAATGTGTTTTTATGCTTGGTTGTATGTGCGATGCACTGGAAAATGAACTAAGATGCAGTAGGTGTTCAGTTGGCGCCTGTAAGGATTTAATAGGCTAAGTGTATGTTGTTTTATGTGTGTAAACTTGTTTGTATGCTCGGTTGTATCTGATGCATTGGAATCTGAACTGAGATGCAGTAGATGTTTATTTGTCGCGTTCAAGGATGAAATAGGCTAAGAATAGGTTGTTTTATGTGTGTAAATGTGTTTGTATGCTTGGTTGTATGTGCGATGCACTGGAAAATGAATTGAGATGCAGTAGGTGTTAAATTGTCTTGTATAAGGATGGAATTATCTACGCGTAGGTTGTTTTATGTATGTAAACTTGTTTTTATGATTGGTTGTATGCCTGATGCACTGGAATTTGAACTGAGATGTAGTAGGTGTTTAGTTGTCGTATATAAGGATGAAGTAGGCTAAGTGTAAGTTGTTTTATGTGTGTAAATGTGTTTTTATGTTTGTTTGTATGTGCGATGCACTGGAAAATGAACTGAGATGCTGTAGGTGTTCAGTTGTCGCGTGTAAGGATGAAATAGGCTAAGCGTAGGTTGTTTTATGTGTGTAAACTTGTTTGTATGCTTGGTTGTATGTCTGATGCACTGGAATTTGAACTGAGATGCAGTAGATGTTTATTTGTCACGTGTAAGGATGAAATAGGCTAAGCGTAGGTTGTTTTATATGTGTAAAAGTGTTTGTATGCTTGGTTGTATGTGTGATGCATTAGAAAATGAACTGATATGCTATAGGTGTTCAGTTGTCGCATGTAAGGATGAAATAATCTTAGCGTATGTTGTTTTATATGTGTAAAATTGTTTGTATGCTTGGTTGTTTGCCTGACGCACTGGAATCTGAACTGAGATGCAGTAGGTGTTTAGTTGTCGCATATAAGGATGAAGTAGGCTAAGCGTAAGTTGTTTTATGTGTGTAAATTTGTTTGTATGCTTATTTGTACGTGCGATGCACTGTAAAATGAACTGAGATGCAGTAGGTGTTCAATTGTCGCCTATAAGGATGAAATAGGCTAAGGATATGTTGTTTTATGTGTGTAAACTTGTTTGTATGCTTGGTTGCATGTCTGATGCATTGGAATCTGAACTGAGATGCAGTAGGTGTTTATTTTTCACGTGTAAGGATGAAATAGGCTAAGCGTAGGTTATTTTATGTGTGTAAATGTGTTTGTATGCTTGGTTGTATGTGTGATGCACTGGAAAATGAATTGAGATGCAGTAGGTGTTTGTTCAGTTGTCATGTGTAAGGATGAAATAGGCTAAGCATAGGTTTTTTTATGTGTGTAAATGTGTTTGTATTCTTGGTTGTATGTGTGATGTATTAGAAAATGAACTGATATGCAGTAGGTGTTCATATGTTTTAGAATGATGAAGTGATGCAATAGGTTCTTATATGTGGCATATATGGTTAGATTAGGCAACGCGTATGGTTTATTACTTGTCAAAACGTGTTTGTATATATGTTTGTATGGATGATGCATTTGGTGTCATGAAGTGATGTAGTACGTACATGTTTATGGCATATGAGGTTAGATTAGGTTAGACGCAATGTGTTTTATTTGTTGATAAGTGCATATTGTGTTTTACTTGTTGAAATGTCTTTGTGATATTTGATAACTATGATGCAGTAATTTTAAACTGTGATGCATCAACTATTAATCTGTCATTTATTCAGTGGAAAAGGCTTGTATGTGTAGTTGTATGCGTGATGCAACTCTTTTAAAATGTTGATGTAGTAAGTGTTTGTTTGTGGCAAATATATATCTAAAAGCTTATCTTTTTTAATTGATGAGTATAAATTGTTTGTGTGTGTAATTGTATGTATGATGCAGCTGATTTGAAACTTTGATGCAGTAGGTGTCTGTTTGTGACGAATTTGAATTTATTAGCTAGTATTTTTGTTTTTTTATCAGGAAAAGGCTTGTATATTTAGTTGTTAGTTTGATGCAGCTGTTTTGAAATACTGATGCAGTTGGTATTTGTTTGTGAAAAATTATTAGCTTATTTTTTAGTTATTTATTAGTAGAATAAGCTTGCATGTGTAGTTATATGTATGATGTAGCTGTTGTAGTAGGTGTTTGTTTGTGAAAAATACGAATCTGTTAGCTAATACGGAGTATTTATGTTATTAGACACATATGTGATTGATTCTGACTTGTTGTTAGGTTGATTTAGTTTAGCTAGTTTTAGGTTTTTGTAGAATTAGTCGATATAGAGGTGTTGCTATATGGCATTTTATCCGGTGAGTTTGTAATTTTGACTAGATGCCGATGGATTAAACATACGCGTGCACATATATATGTTAGTTTATATGATTGTGATATATATTATGTAGCTTTTTGTGAGGTTGATTTAGATGAGTTGATTTTAGGTAAGCATGGTTAGGTAGCATTTTTTCAGTGAATTTGTAATTTGGTCATGATATCGACATGTTGTTGGTGAAACACACCGCGCACATACTTGTAGACACATATTTTAATTGATACTATTTGTTGTTAATTTATGTTCATTAATTAGTTTAAATGATTGTGATATATTGTAACTTGATAAGTTTGATGCATCCTTTGTATTATAGTAAAATGTTCATCTTGATGTATTCGGTTTTAACAATGAATGCATTTTATTTACACTTGTTTAGACTATTGGTGTGAAAGAGCATGTTGGTTTTTATATTTCCAATGATAATGAAATTATAACTTAGCGTACTGCATCTTTCCTTTATATAACCATAATAACGTATATAACTACTGCATCAACACTTTAAGTTCACTACATCACAATAATCTTATCAAGTGCATATCGACATATTACTGCATCACATATTTCTTAATCAAATGCTTACGTACTTATCATTGAATTAACACATTATGCTCACTGTATCATAGTAAACTTATTACGTGCATACATACTTATTACTGCATCACACTTAAACTACACTTCATTGTTGTTATTTCTCTTAATTTCATATTCGATTTTTATCTAGTGTATCTTACAGTTTATATATACATTGTAATGCAGTAGAGTATGTGAAGAAAAAGAAGGCCATAATTCCAGGACATGTTCATTAAAATTGCCACCATCGAAGAAAAGCAAGCAACCAGTAGAACCGACAAGAGCTGGGCTTAGAAGATCTCGTAAAGCTTAGAAGCATTATTTCAACATTATTTTTTTCTTAATTCGCAATAAGTATTGTATAGATATTAAAGAATTACTTACAAAACATAGTTTTTGTCCTATGATGTGTAGCATTTATTACCAAAAATCAATAGTGTTTTTGAAATAAACTTGGCATCTTTCTGTTTTATAAATAACAGTTACTGCATTATGTTATTTCTTTAGTGCATTATGATGCAGTAAAATATACATTTTGATGCAGTAAAATATTTATTATGATGCAGTAAATAATACATAGATGCAGTAAAGAATTATTTTCATGCAGCAATATGATAACGTTGAGAAGCAAAAATATTTATATCATTATGATATAGTAAATTAACATTATGATCCATTAAATTAACATAGTGATGCAGTAAAATTATATTATGATTCAGTAGTATGATAACATTTTGATGCAGTAATATGATAACCTTCTGATGCAGTGGAACAGTATTATGATGCAGTATAATTTTATTTTGATTTAGTAGTATAATAATATTGCTTAGCAAGAGTATATATAACATTGTGATGTGGTAAATTGACATTGTGATGCAGTAAATTAACATAGTGATGCGGAAAAATTATATAGTGATTCACCAGTATGATAATATTGTGATGTAGTAAAATGATAACATTCTGATGCAGTAGAACAATATTGTGATGCAGTATGATTTTTAAAAAAAATTATAACATTGTGATACATTAGTGTATACATTGTGATGCATTAAAATTACATCATTGTGATGCACTTGATGTACACATTACAATGCACCAGTTGTATACACTGTGATGCACCAGTTGTATACACTGATTGTGCATCTATGTTAATTTAGATATCAGCAGCAATCAAAAATATTTAATATTAAACAAACACTGTGTACAATACTTAGTATTAAACATTCAGTTATCCAAAGTATTACATCCAATGATATTTTAACATTTTGTTTTAATAATCCACAAGTACATCTGAGAATCCTTGTTACGCGTTCAATAATCCTTTGTATCATTCTATCTTTCAACTTGAGTGTAGCATTTGGTATTAGAGGTTTGGAATTTACTGTTTGCATCTTGTTTATATGCCTTTGCGCCTGCCAAGACTTCCGCCTTTTTCTTATTCATACTTGTAAGAATCATCTTTGCCGTGTACTTTTCTCGCATGAGATGGATTTGTCCTCTTTGACCTGCGCCTTCTTCCTTTAACTATTCCTAAAAAAACACCATGACCCTTGTAAGTTTCCATCGCCTCAATAATACCACGACTGTTGTGGTAAACATCTCATTCCATCTTTGGTGTTTATTCCTCATCAAGTAGTCAGCATACATGTTTATCTGTGATAATTTATAATAGAGTATAAAATTAATATCATGTTTTCATTGTGATGCACTAATTATAACACTATGATGTAGTAGAAAAAAACCTAATCGTCAATCAACTTTTACTTACCAGATCAACTGCATATTCATCATATCTTATATGTTGTTTTCGTCTTCATTTCTACTTGTAACATGATTAAACAAAACCCATTATAAAACATCTACTACATCAATTCTTTGCATCAGTTGCATCCTACATATAAATACACACACAAGCACATTTCGACAAATAAAATACACTAGGTGTGACCTAATTGAAGCTTACATACCACAATAAACACCTAATGCATCACTTCTTCACAACAACTGCATCATGCATATAATTACACACACAACCTCTTTTCCACAAGTAATACACCCTACACATTACTGGTCGAACCTTATATGACATAGATGAAAACCTACTGCATCACTTCTTTACAGCAACTACATCATGCATACAAGTACACACGCAACCACTTTTCAACAAGTAAAACATAATATGCACCTATCAACAAATAAAACACACTGCGTCTAACCTAATCTAACCTCATATGCCACAAACATGTACGTACTACATCACTTCATGACACCGAATGCATCATCCATACAACATATAAACAAACACTTTTTGACAAGTAATAAACCATACGCGTTGCCTAATCTAACCATATATGCCACATATAAGAACCTATTGCATCACTTCATCATTGTAAAACATATGAACACCTACTACATATCAGTTCATTTTCTAATACATCACACATACAACCAAGCATACAAACACATTTACACACATAAAAAAACCTATGCTTAGCCTATTTCATCCTTACACATGACAACTGAACAAACACCTACTGCATCTCAATTCATTTTCCAGTGCATCACACATACAACCAAGCATACAAACACATTTACACACATAAAATAACCTACGCTTAGCCTATTTCATCCTTACACGTGAAAAATAAACACCTACTGCATCTCAGTTCAGATTCCAATGCATCAGACATACAACCAAGCATACAAACACTTTTACACATATAAAACAACATACGCTTAGCCTATTTCATCCTTACAGGCGACAATTGAACACCTACTGCATCTCAGTTCATTTTCCAGTTCATCGCACATACAACCAAGCATACAAACATATTTACACACATAAAACAACTTACGCTTAGTCTACTTCATCCTTATATGCGACAACTAAACACCTACTGCATCTCAGTTCAGATTCCAGTGCATCAGGCATACAACCAAGCATACAAACAAGTTTACACATATAAAATAATACGCCTGGATTATTTCATCCTTACATGCGACATCTGAACACCTACTGCATATCAGTTCATTTTCTAATACATCACACATACAACCAATCATACAAACACATTTACACACATAAAACAACCTACGCTTAGCCTATTTCATCCTTACACGCGACAACTGAACACCTACAGCATCTCAGTTCATTTTCCAGTGCATCGCACATACAAACAAGCATAAAAACACATTTACACACATAAAACAACCTATGCTTAGCCTATTTCATCCTTACACGCGACAACTGAACACCTACTGCATCTCAGTTCATTTTCCAGTGCAATGTACATACAACCAAGCATACAAATGCATTTACACACATAAAATAACTTACGCTTAGCCTACTTCATCCTTATATGCGACAACTAAACACCTACTATATCTCAGTCAGATTCCAGGCAAGCAAGCATACAACCAAGCATACAAACAAGTTTATACACATAAAACAACATACACTTAGATTATTTCATCTTTACATTCGACAACTGAACACCTGCTGCATATCAGTTCATTTTCTAATGCATCACACATACAACGAAGCATACAAACACATTTACACACATAAAACAACCTACACTTAGCCTATTTCATCCTTACATGTGACAAATAAAAATCTATCATCTCGTTCAGATTTCAGCATCGGACACACAACCAAGCATACAAACAAGTTTACACACATAAAACAACCTATGTTTAGCCTATTTCATCCTTACACGCGACAACTGAACACCTACTGCATCTTAGTTCATTTTCCAGTGCATCGCACATACAAACAAGCATAAAAACACATTTACACACATAAAACAACTTACGCTTAGCCTACTTCATCCTTATATATGACAACTAAACACCTACTGCATCTCAATTCAAATTCCAGTGCATCAGGCATACAACCAATCATAAAAACAAGTTTACATACATAAAACAACCTATCCTTAGATTATTTCATCCTTATACACGATAATTGAACACCTACTACATCTCAATTCATTTTCCAATGCATCACACATACATCCAAGCATACAAACACATTTACACACAAAAAACAACCTACGCTTAGCCTATTTCATCCTTGCACGCGACAAATAAACATCTATCTGATCTCAGTTCAAATTCTAATGCATCAGACATACAACCAAGCATACAAACAAGTTTACACACATAAAACAACCTACGCTTAGCCTATTTCATCCTTGCACGCGACAAATAAACATCTACTGCATCTCGGTTCAGATTCCAATGCGTTAGACATACAACCAAGCATATGAACAAGTTTACACACATAAAAAAACCTACGCTTAGCCTATTTCATCCTTACACACGACAACGAACACCCTGCGTCTCAGTTCATTTTCCAGTGCATCGCACATACAACCAAGCATAAAAACACATTTACACATATTAAACAACTTACGCTTAGCCTACTTCATCTTTATATGCAACAACTAAACACCGACTGCATCCCCTACTGCATCACAGTTCAAAATCAAGTGCATCATACATACAATCAACCATACAAATAGATTTATGTACATAAATCAACCTATGCTTAGCCTAATTCATCTTTATACATGACAACTTAGTACCTATTGCATCACAGTTAAAATAAAAACTTAATGCATCACAATGTAAATTTAGCGCATCACAGTTATAAAATCTAGTTGGGACATTTTATCAAACACCTTGTATGCAACTTTCTTAAACACGTTTTTATTTATTTATTTCTACATTTTGTTCCAGATCTCGAAGAAAACATACATAAGCATACACATACGAATACTATTCAATAGATTTGAAAGTCTACTTCATAATATTAAAAAAAATGAACTTAAATTGAAAAATAAAACAAGATTTTAGCAAACCAAATGTAACAAAAAGATGCAAAACATAATTAGGGTTCATAAATCAGCTTACGAGGTTGTTTAAGATGCGGTAGATTCATCTTAGATCGTGATTAGAAGGTTCAACGATTTGATTAAGATGTGTATGAATTTCTAGTGTGAGAAAGTGTGTTTAGAGAGAGAAAGTGAGATCCAGGAATTGGTTTGAGATAAATGAAGGGATATGTTTTGTGTAGAAAATACACTATAACGAATTTCCCCCTGAAGTTTGCATTATTTACAAAAATGCCACCGCCCCTTTTCATCTTGAAGGTTTTGATCCAATGGTTGGGAAGGCTTCTCATTCTTTTCATTTTAAACATCTTTTCATTTTAACCCCACCCTATATATATATATATATATATATATATATATATATATATATATATATATATATATATATATATATATATATATATATATATATGTTATTATTATTATTAATTATTTGTCACGAAATAAATACTTAACGATAGTTAATATTTAACGAAGCTTGGCTAACGGTCGTTAAACGTAAACTAAAAGGACTAGAGATGAAATTAGAAGCCGGGAAGGATCTAGAAACCCTCCTTGGGTACTAGGCCGATCAGTTATGGGTTCCCAAACCCATTCCCACACTAACTTGTTCTCCAAGATTTGTTACCTATATATACAAACCCTTGTATTCATTCATAACCTAATCTTGGTGACTTGCAAACCTAATTTCTCTTCTTCTTTCTCTCTTTCTTGTCTTGGCCGATCCTATACCAACCCACCCAAGGGTTTCGATTTTTCCAACTCAAGAATAAGTGTTTAGTTTGTTTGTGATCAAGAACCTAGTCTTTCACTTCAATTCGATATTAGTGCGTGTGTACAAGAGCGAAGGACAAATACACTTGTGTTTGTGGGATTTCTTGGTGGTCGATTTTTGTGGGTCGAATATAGTTAAACCTCATTCACATTAACGTGTGTTTCTTGATTTGCTAAAAGGTACGCACATTCTTATTCGGTTAATTACTTACATATATTATTCCTATTCTTCCGTTGCATGCTTTGATGATGTTTACTTGTTTATAATAATTGTTATGATTAGTAAAATCTAACAGAACTTACATACCAATGTTTCAAAGTTGAAACTCTGGACGAATGAGAGCCAAAACAGTACGATCACTCTCAAATCGAACATACCTTAGAGAAGGTATATTGAACACAGAACGGGTAACAACTTGCTCGCAAAATGGACAACTTGTCAATATTAGCTTTCTTAATTTTGGGCACCCTTCTGATAACTTCACAAGTCCTACATTAGACTTTCCTGCATGAGTAAGAGATAGAGACCGCAAATTAGCACCATACTCCCCGATATATTCCAAACCCACATCCATCAATCCTTCATGCTAGAGACTAAGATCTAGCCTTTCAAGTTTGTTGTAACCCATTAGCATAGCTCTGACCCCATTGTATAGCGGGAAATATGATGTACCGTCTTCTTTACTCAACCATATACGGAAATCACGCATATTCTTTAAATGAGTTCCTACACACTCGAGAGCTTCATTTGAAATACCTTCAATGCTAACCTTTATATACTCCAAATTAGTACATCCTTTTGCGAGAGCAATCAGTCCCCTCCCGGTTGCAAACCCAAAATGGCTAAGTTTGCGCAATTTCTTGCAAAACTGAGCAATAACTTGCAATCCCCTGTCTCCACACACATCCTTGGTAAATAGAACTTCCAAATTGGGACACCTCTTAAATAATAAACACTGGCACTCATGAGCCGACGAATAACCTGCAAGTTTCAATTTCCTTATATGATTCAGAAAAGGGAGTACACTCAAACATTGAGTTACAGATAATTGCATTCTACTTAAAGAACGTATATTGGGGGGGAATGGAAACCAGCAAGCTCACTCTTCCGATCATAAATATCTCCACCACCAAACTGTTCCAACCTAACAGCATATCTAAAGGCATCTCTTAGTTTACTTAGATAGCACGCTGCGATCTTCAACGATATTAATGAGTTACAACAGTTTTCTACAAGAAGTATAAGATCTTCTGCATCATAAGTATCAATATTCATAACATGTAACATTTCTAAAAGTGGGCTATTCAATGCCAATTGATGTAACCAATTCCCATCTTTCACATTAACATAATCAGAATCTCCGCACACAAAGTTCTCAATTGGTTACAATATTTAGAGACATGCATTAATCCATCAGTTGAATACCCTTCACACTTATTAATTCTCAAACTCCTTAAATCCTTACCACGTGTTCTCGTCAATGTCTCGAGATCTTCATCATGAACAAAAAGACGACGGATATGAAGTTCTTTCAAATACCTAAACTCGAGAGCTAATTGTTCAATCCAAGGGGTGATTGGCATATCATTATATGTACATATAAAAACTGATTTGGGACCTTTGAGTGTTAACGACTCGATGAAAGGGAATATTTTACTTAAAGAGGCAGGGTTTTGGCAGTAAAGTGTATGGACAGTTACGTTCTTACGCGTAATGCCGTCAGTCGCATAACACTTACTGGAAACTGGAGAAACAGAGTTTCGGTCCTCAACATTTTGTATATAAGGTATAACTAAGTCTAAAACTTCCTCCCCCATGTTGGTTTTTTTTAGCTTACGTTTGGTGGGTGCCATTAAGGTTTGGATTGGTTTAAGGTTTCAAAATGCAACTATCACCAATATGCACTAAATCAATGAAAGAAAGGCTAACTAAACAGCATAACTAACCACTTGTGAAACCCTTTTTTCTTCTTATATCAAACAGTTGGTGTGCAAACACAAATGACCCACAAGCAAATATTTGTTCTAATGTAACTCTTGAAAGTGAACAACAAGATCAGATTATTGAAAATGATGGCTGATTCTTAAAGGGTTTTGTTTTTTGTGACAGATAATTGTGTTTTTGATGGTGTAATTAGAGCATGGGCTATGGTGGTGAGCCCAAGCCTCTTCATTTGGGCCCTACTTGTGTCACATCACTCCAACACACTCACTTAAAAATACCCACCAATCACAACTAACTCAAACCTCTTCATTTGGGCTCCACCCACCCACTTAAAAACACAAACACAAACACAAACAAATTAACAGAAAAGTGTTTTGTCTTCTTCCTCGTCGTTGGAACGGCGATAACACCACCGTCGAGGCTCCGTGGTGTGGTGGCGAGGGACGAAGTGGAACGGCGAGCATGCCACGTTGGAGGGGCGAGGTTTGATCGTTACGATACCTCATGCTCTTAGTGTGTGAGTTAAATGGATAAAATATGTTAAATGAAAATGTTTTCACGTTTTTATGCGTGAATAAAATATCTAAATTGACATACTTAAAAGTGGATAAAAGGATGGGTTAATACAATCAAGTCACTAAACTTTTGTGAAATATTTGTCGTAAGTTAATAATGTTTTATTTCTGTACTTAACTTCACGAGTTGTTTAAATATGTTACTGAACTTTTAAAATGATGACACTGCATATTTTTTTAGTACAAAACAGTCCTTGTGGTTAGTCGGGTGTCACGAATTTAATCTCTAGACCACTATTTCTGTTAGTTTGACTAATTTTTTACGTTTTCGTCTGTTTTTTACGTTTTTATTCGTTTTCAACCGTTTTTATACGTTTTCATCCACTTTCATCCCTTTTTTTACTTCTTTTTATTCATTTTCAACCGCTTTCTATACGTTTTCGACATTTTTTTTACGTTTTCGTCCGTTTTCATTTGTTTTTATACGTTTCCGTCCGTTCTTATACGTTTTTGTCCGTATTTATATGTTTTTAAACAAATTTTATACGTTTTGATTCGGTTTCATCTGTTTTTAAACGTTTTCATACGTTTTTATCCATTTTCGCCCGTTTCCGCCAATTTTCTTATGTTTTCATACGTTTTCATACGTTTTCTTACGTTTTCGTCCGTTTTTCTTACGTTTCACCCCTTTTTTTTATGTTTTCATACGATTTCGTCCGTTTTTATATATTTTCGTTCATTTTTCTTACGTTTTCGCCCTGTTTTTATGTTTTCATACATTTTCGTCCTTTTTTCTTACGTTTTTGCCTGTTTTTCTATGTTTTCATACGTATAAAAATGGACGAAGAAGAAAATTGTATTAAAACGTATAAAAACGGACGAAAACGTATAAAAACGAATGAAAAAGTAAAAAAATGGATGAAAACATACAAAAACGAATGAAACGAATAACAACGTATAAAACTTGTATAAAAAAGGACTAAAACATATAAAAACAGATGAAAACGAATAAAAACATATAAAATGTGTATAAAAACGTATAAAACAGACAAAAATAGACGAAAGCGTATAAAAACGGCAGACAAAAACGTAAAAAACAGATGAAAACCTTTAAAAACGGATGAAGACGAATAAAAACGTATAAAAATTGTATAAAACGTATAAAAATGGACGAAAACGTAAAAAACAGACGAAAACGTATAAAAACGGTTGAAAACGAATAAAAACGTAAAAATAGGATGAAAATGTAAGAAAACGGTCAAACTAACAGAAATAGTGGTCTAGGGACTAAATCCGTGACACCCGACTAACCACAAGGACCGTTTTGTACTAAAAAAGTTGCAATGTCATCATTTTAAAGGTTCAGTAACATGTTTAAACAACTCATGAAGTTTAGTACCTTAGATGACAGAAATGAAACATTAGTGACTTAGGACAAATTTTTAGCAAAGTTTAGTGACTTGTTTGTATATTAACCCTAAAAGAATCAGGTTCTAAACAGGGGTGGAGGGAGTACCCTCAAGTTGTCCAACTACTTCAATATTTTAGTGGGCTAAAGCTTATATGTTATATACTTTAGTCAACGGGCTTCCTCTTTACTCGAAAAAAAAATAAATAAATAAAAAATGGACGAATAAGTGGAGAGACCGGGGACTTTAAGGTTTTACTTTTTTTTTTTTTAAGAAATATAACTTTGACCTCCCAAATTAACCGATATAGCACTCTGCCCTCCCAGTAAATTCACCCAAGCTCCGTTTATGAATTAAACATGACTTCCATGAAACTCCTTGACTATATTATTATGAATCTATATTCAAGCTTATATATTATGGTATATCTTTTGTTCCGAGTTCTTTAGTCTTCAACGTGCATAATTAACTTGTTAAGCCTCATTCTTTAACAATTCTATGTTCTTCTTTATGTTTAATTTTCAAACTTTATTGTTCTAAATATTAAACTCGTGGTCTAGTACAATATCATATAATTTTGAGTTTATGGTACAAAATCTAGCTTACGAAATACGAGTATTTCTAAACGAGAACTAGTTTAAATTTTACCTGAATTTGTAACATTTAATGCTTTCGTATGAATAGTAGGATCTTGGTATTTTTAAATTTTGGTACATAGATAAAGTTATGTATTAATAGTTACCAGTATACAATACTTTTACATAGCTTCTAAATTAAAATATGGACAACATAAAGAAATAAAAATTACTCGGTTTTATAGGCAAAGAGAAGATGTTGTTCATAACACCACAACTACAATCACAACCTGACTACCAGGACACGGGGCATGATAACTCAATGTGCATATAAAATCGTTACTGTTTTACGAAAAATCTCGGTACCCTCTAATTTTAAATCTTGGCTCTGCCCCCTGGTTCTAAAACTGAAAAGTTCACTAGATATGCCCAAAGTGCTAGATGTGATAGCAGTAAGAGTTTGCTATTTGATTATCTAAGTAGGTGGAATTCCACCTACAATATGTTGGAACTTCCAAACTGAACGAGAAAATCGAGCCGAACCGGTCCGACCGAAACCGACGACAATATTCGGTTCTATATATTTATGATTTTTAGTTTCGGTACGGCTCGATTCGAGCAAAAAAACCCTTAATCCATATAAACCGAACTGAACAGACCGACACAAAACTGAACCGAGTCACTTCGGTTCGGTTCACTGTTCATGTCTTCTACAAAATCGGTTTTCGCTTCGATTTGCGTTTGGTCGGTTCAGGTCACTTTTGACTTGATGCTCAACCTTAGTTTGAAGTGGTTCATGTATATGAAGATGCTTTTAATATGTATGATATAGAAGACATGGAGTTTGGTATTCATATTAGAACACAAGGCCATTCGGTTCCGACAACGGATGATTGGACTAACTCCAAAAAGTTATCATTTTTTGAAAACTTTTTATGATAATGCTTTGAGAATTTCCTGGACAAAGTATGTGACATCACATACACTTGTCAATGAATTAGCCATTATTCTTGCTCTATTAAGAAAACAACTTGATTGTGATATTCATAATGAACAACCACCTACGGATTTACATCTCTATGATATTGCAAAGGTGATGAAACCGAAATTTGACAAAATACTATTGAGGTGGAAAAAATGAACATGTTGGTGTACTTTGCCATCATACTTAATCCAAGGAACAAGTATGACTTTTTGTATGTAATTGTGGATGATCACTATGGAAGGGAAGGATTATCCGTTGTGACGAAAAAGGTTGCTTACATTGGAAGTGAAATGAACCTTTTTTATGAAGAATATGTGTGAATTCGTGCTCCATCTTCTACTTCTTCATCTCTTCAACATTAGGCAAAAGGCAAAGGACAACCAACATTAGCGATTAACCCGATCATGGAAATATGTTGAGAAGTAGGATGAAAAATAGTCCATCGTCTAACTCATCAGGTACTGAAATGGATAAATATGTTGGTGAAACTCTTGTGCCATTTGGTAAGAATGTGTATTTTGATATTTTGCTGTGAAAAGTAAATAGCACAAGATTTCCTATTTTTTCTTTAATGGCTAGAGATTTGTTAGCCATTCCAATCTCAACGATGGCTTCTGAGTCGGTATTTAGTATTAGTTGTCGAGTGTCGGATTCATTAGGAGTTCTTTGGGTGACAAGATGATTGAATGCCTAATTTGCACTCAAGGTCGACTTTGTATTGGCTTAAATCCGGAAAAGGGTGAAGACTTAGATAGAATAGCACAAATGGAAAAAAGCTATGTTCATTTTATGCATGACAGCATGAGTATGAGAAGCTATTATGTTCATTTATTATGTTCATAACTTTTTGACCCAACATTTTGTGCTTGATTAAGTACCCTTATAACCCGATAAGCCCAACCCAATGGACCTAAACATGATAACCCGATACCTTATACGGTCAGGTTCCAGGGTAGTTATTATTATTAAAAAACCCGACAGACCCGAACCGATTGACACCCTTAACTGGAATGCATAATAGACAATTATCTAATAAGTTATGATAGCAACTTGGAACAAATAATTGGACATGACAAGCAAACGCATGATAGAAACCTAACACTTGTCGTCAAGTGTTTTCCTGAACAGAAACTTAACCCACAGATACAGTTATACCAGAAGATAAAAATAAATAAATCCATACACTTCGGAGTAACATAAAACTTTAAGAGTACAAGCACGAGTTGAAATTATCTTTTAGCACCAAGTCTAATAATAATAGTAGTATCTTAAGACAACAAAACCGATAGATATCAAAAAAACAGGTTCTAACCTTTCTTACAGAACACAACCACAAACCCAAAATCTTTTTCTATATAAGATCAGCAACATTTGATGGAACACCCTTTCATCGTCCAAAGTCACAAAGTTAATGGCAACACCCTTTCTCCCGAACCTTCCACTTCGACCAATACGATGGAGGTAGTTCTCAGGCTGTGTGGGAAGATCGTAGTTGATGACAAGAGACACTTGCTGGACATTAATACCACGAGCCAAAATGTAACATCTTGATTTTTATAGAAAATGATAGCGGATTTATCTTAAATTCATATTGGTTACATCTAGTATTTTAGTGGAATAAATAGAAAAGTCCCACTATTGGCGGAATTAATAATATAAGTAGTCGGGACTTAGCAACTAATATGATTTATATACTTCGGATCCAGTTTGTAACACAATTTTATTACGAGGGCTAAATGTGACAATTAGCCAAACTATAAAAATTATTAAAAAATTCCAGATATAATATATTAGAAATCGGTTTACAGGGATAATTATCCCTCCCTCCCTCTCTCTCATTTACTCACAAAAAAAAGAGAAGAAAGATCAGGAGCATGGTTTCTTCAAGGTGAAGAATTCTTAAAACTCTTAAGCTTGCTCTATCAAGAATCAAGCAAGGATTAACAAGAATTGAATGGGTTATCAAGGCTTGATTTGGTTATGATAAATTAAGGAGCTTCAAGTAATTTCATGTTCTTCCCTAATTCAAGGTAATTAGTGAATCATGTGTTAATTTATGATTATGAGTAATGAGGTTATGTTTAATAAGTGTTTTACATGTTTATGTGATGAATTAATGGTTTATGATTCAAGGGTTATGCATATGATTATTATGTTTTTGATGGGATTATGTTAAAATCAGATTAAGAGATCTTAGGAGGTGTTTATATGATGTTTGGAGCTAATCCAAACACCCCTTTATGTGATATGTGATGTTAAACAAGTTGCTGAAATTTTCAGCAATGATTAGTCATATTTGAAAAATCATATAAAATTGATAGAAGCTCGGATTGAATCATGGCCTGACTTTCTGGAAAGCCTAAGGTGTCTACTTCAGCTGTTATTTATAAAGTTTTTGCTCATTTAGTAGTTAAGTTGGTCTAAAACGTGATTTGGTACAGCAAGGGCTGATCCTGAAATGTGCAGCAAACCGAACTTTAAAAATTCATACCGGATAGACCGTAGCTCCGTTTGGAGCGTTCCATAACTTTTCGGAAAGGGAAAATAGTATACTTTCATGGAAAAATAGCCTCATGACCTGCTTCAGTAGTTAAGTCAGTCAAAATGAGGCATTTGCAGGCTGCTGCAGAAAATCAGCAAACGCGTTGTTAAGTGTTTTGATGATTATAACATGATATGATGTTTTTGCATGTCCCGGGTGATTATATGCTATGATAGCTTATGTTCTCAGCCCATATGATCATAATTCATGTTATGAAAGTATAGAATCAAGTGACAATACTTGGTTAGCTTAGCTCAAGTTCGCGAGCATAGTTGTACTTGTTTGGCGAGATTTATGCCATAACTAGTTTATGAGTTTATCCATTGTAGTTAGTTTATGTGTGCTTAGTTACGCTTATAGTTGCATTATCATGTTATATTCATGCCTAGTTGTTATGTGTTAACATTATACGTGTACATCTATCATGATATAGGTGTTCGAGGCATATTCAGAATCATTCATCTTGCATTATACGGCCATGGTGAGTAACGGATTTTTAGTTAACATGTTTTGTAGATTAAGTGTGTTTAGTATATAATACCTTGCTATATCTCCAGTATGATGCAAGTTATGTATCAATTTGACCCGTTGGGTCATATAAAGTATCATGTTGACCACTTTGGTCATATAAAGTATCAAGTTGACCTGTTGGGTCATATTAGTATCATGTTGACCCGTGTGGTCATATTTAGTATCAAGTTAACCTATTGGGTCATATTAGTATCATGTTGACCCGTTTGGTCATATTAACTATCATATTGACATGTTTGGTCATACTCATCATCATGTTGACTTGTTTGGTCATATTCATAGTCATGCTGACCTGTTTAGCAATATTCAATATTAAGTAGACCCGATTTTTTTTACTAAGTAATATGTCGTGGTCAACCTCAGTATTATTTATAGCACAGACTTAGTTATATGTTATAGTTGGTCTCAGCATTATGTTTATAGTAGTTCTGCTTTATATTATAGTTCAGGTGTAGTATCAAATTATAACTCAGCCTTGGTTTATGTTATAGTACAATTTTAGTAATTAATTCAATTTTAATATCATATCTTAGTTTGACCTCGTAAACATATTATTGTTTAGTTTCTATATTTAGCTTAGTCTCAGCTCCAGCTTAGCTTAGTATCATGTTGTAGTTAAGCCTAAGTATTTAGCTTAACCTGAAATTATATATGAATTTTATATGTGTTTAGTAATGGGTGCAAATTGCTTTTTGCACTTCTGGCATGCTATTCGTTT
The DNA here is from genome assembly GCA_910596185.1 of Chrysanthemum makinoi. NCBI lineage: Eukaryota > Viridiplantae > Streptophyta > Magnoliopsida > Asterales > Asteraceae > Chrysanthemum > Chrysanthemum makinoi. The sequence goes on along the minus strand of OU343221.1, from coordinate 349,666,391 downwards.
ATATATATGCATGTCAAATTCTATTAGGTATATGCTTATGCAGCTTTTAAGGCGCGCCAAGTGTTTTATGCACTTAATTAGTCAGAATGGTACTTTATGCATTACTCAATGTATTTAGTACTATCAGTATGTAGTCAGTTATGTGATCACACATGTGTTCCAAACAAAGTTGGAACTTAGACCTCCTTAGTGGAGCATCGAGCCTTAGAATAGTAAATGTTCCAAAATTGGAACTTAGACATCATATATGGATGATTAACATGCTTATATGGCTCGTCAGTTATGTATTCAGCGAGTATAGTACTATAAGTACTCAGTCAGTATGTGTTTTACGCACTCATTATGTGCTTATGTACTCATCGGTTATGCACTAAGTATGTGCTTATTTATGCAATCTTATGCACTTAGTATACTTATGCACTCGGTCAAGAACATGGTGTATCATGTATTTAATCAGTCAGTGTCATGCTTATGCGGTTAGTTAATATTATGATTCATGTAGTCATAATAGTACTATATATATACTTATTCAGCATCATATTTATGTTCAGATTATGATTGAATACAGTTCCGTTATCTCACTAAGTCTTATAGACTTACCGTTCTCAGTTTATATTTTTGTAGGTATGCAAGATGAGACCATGTACATGCTAAATGGGGCATAATGGGCTAAAATGGTGTAGCTCGCGGGTTAGGTAACGAGCTTCTCATTTCCATCATTTGTTATCAGTTTGGAATGCCTCTAAATCAAGAACCAGCTTCTTTACCAAGTTTAAAGAGTCACCGTTATGTATTTTTGTAAAGTTAAGTATTTCAATGGGACGTTTGGATTAAGCCCGTATGATGTAGAAAATACGCTTCCGCTAGTTTTATCAATGTATACAGTTTACGGATTTTTTAATATTAAAAAAAATATGGGTGTTTCAAGTTGGTATCAGAGCGATGGTTTGAGAGATTTAAGTATCCACCATTAGTAGGGGATGCTTAGACTTGAACCTTTGCTTGGTAATTGCATTAAGAGTTAAATTGCATCACATGTTTATACGTTTATCAGTTATTTAGTCATGTTTATCAGTATATAGTTCATGTTTATTAGATAATCAGTACATGTTTAGCGATGCATGCCAGTTTATGTGATTAGTAGCATATATAATATTATATGAATTTACAGATATAGTCGTGTAATTCATAATGCATTTTCGATATCGATAAAGTTGCGACTGCGGAATCGATATGATATAGTAAGCATATAGAATTAGTATGCATTACTAGATAGCAGTATATAGTCAGCATTCACATCAGATTATTTGCAGTAGATGATATGTTTTGCTTCAGTGACTTGGGGTAGATTGTGATAGCGATGAGTTCATGATTATATGGTGTGACTATTATGACGCCTGATCAACGTGATAATATTCACTTGATATGGCATGAACTTATCGAGATCATGAGATACCTCGGGAAGCTCGCTAAACGGTTATGTGTTAAATGCATCATGAATATTGCATTAGATCATGTATAGTAGTTTCAGACATGGTCATTATAAAAGGCATAATTTACATACTCTACTATGTAAAGAAAAAGATTATGATTTTGAAATGCTACAGAATATGACAGAATAGATATGAAAATGGGTTTCAGTATTCCTATGTTTAAGGAGTTTAAAGAAAAAGTGGCAAAAGAATTGAAATGAAAATGTGTCAGAACGGATACGGATTATTCAACAAGAAATATTCCTTATCAGAGTTGTGAAACAAAATTTCAGGATGTGACATTTTAGCGAAAATTATGCGAATTCAGGTAAATAAATCATTTCTTTTAACGCCAGCTTATGAAATTTTGAGATATTTTCAGAAAATAGTCGAGATGAACATCAAGAATACATATGATTATGGATCTATCGAGTTATTTTCAGATGATAATCAAGAAAATCTCAGAGTTCATATGATCAGGTGAAAGGATTTCAACATGGATAACAGGTACCTATAAACATGTTGATAAATTTGATACATATATAGAGAAAATGAATTTTAGTTTGATCCTTATTAGTGGATTATCAGTTTTATTGTTAGAATACAAACATGATATCAGCCCAAGTGGGGGAGTACTTACATGTGACCCTGAGTAATTTAGAGGATAATTTTAGTTACAACAACATTAGTTCGTGAGGACACGAATAGTCCAAGCGGGGGAGAGTTATAACATCCCGATTTTTATAGAAAATGATAGCGGATTTATCTTAAATTCCTATTGGTTGCATCTAGTATTTTAGTGGAATAAATAGAAAAGTCCCACTATTGGCGGAATTAATAATATAAGTAGTCGGGACTTAGCAACTAATATGAGTTATATAGTTCGGATCCAGTTTGTAACACAATTTTACTACGAGGGCTAAATGTGACAATTAGCCAAACTATAAAAATTATAAAAAAAATCGAGATATAATATATTAGAAGTCGGTTTACAGGGATAATTATCCCTCCCTCCCTCTCTCTCATTTACGATTCACAAAAAAAAGAGAAGAAAGATCAGGAGCATGGTTTCTTCAAGGTGAAGAATTCTTAAAACTCTTAAGCTTGCTCTATCAAGAATCAAGCAAGGATTAACAAGAATTGAATGGGTTATCAAGGCTTGATTTGGTTATGATAAATTAAGGAGCTTCAAATAATTTCATGTTTTTCCCTAATTCAAGGTAATTAGTGAATCATGTGTTAATTTATGATTATTAGTTATGAGGTTATGTTTAATAAGTGTTTTACATGTTTATGTGATGAATTAATGGTTTATGATTCAAGGGTTATGCATATGATTATTATGTTTTTGATGGGATTATGTTAAAATCAGATTAAGAGATCTTAGGAGGTGTTTATATGATGTTTGGAGCTAATCCAAACACCCCTTTATGTGATATGTGATGTTAAACAAGTTGCTGAAATTTTCAGCAATGATTAGTCATGTTTGAAAAATTATATAAAATTGATAGAAACTCGGATTGAATCATGGCTTGACTTTCTGAAAAGCCTAAGGTGTCTACTTCAGCTGTTATTTATAAAGTTTTTGCTCATTTAGTAGTTAAGTTGGTCTAAAACGTTATTTGGTACAGCAAGGGCTGATCCTGAAATGTGCAGCAAACCGAACTTTAAAAATTCATACCGGATAGACCGTAGCTCCGTTTGGAGCGTTCCATAACTTTTCGGAAAGGGAAAATAGTATACTTTCATGGAAAAATAGCCTCAGGACCTGCTTCAGTAGTTAAGTCAGTCAAAATGAGGCATTTGCAGGCTGCTGCAGAAAATCAGCAAACGCGTTGTTAAGTGTTTTGATGATTATAACATGATATGATGTTTTTGCAAATCCCGAGTGATTATATGCTATGATAGCTTATGTTCTCAGCCCATATGGTCATAATTCATGTTATGAAAGTATAGAATCAAGTGACAAGACTTGGTTAGCTTAGCTCGAGTTCGCGAGCATAGTTGTGCTTGTTTGGCGAGATTTATGCCATAACTAGTTTATGAGTTTATCCACTGTAGTTAGTTTATGTGTGCTTAGTTACGCTTATAGTTGCATTATCATGCTATATTCATGCCTAGTTGTTATGTGTTAACATTATACGTGTACATCTATCATGATATAGGTGTTCGAGGCATATTCAGAATCATTCATCTTGCATTATACGGCCCAGGTGAGTAACGGATTTTCAATTAACATGTTTTGTAGATTAAGCGTGTTTAGTATATAATACCTTGCTATATCTCCAGTATGATGCAAATTATGTATCAATTTGACCCGTTGGGTCATATAAAGTATCATGTTGACCACTTTGGTCATATAAAGTATCAAGTTGACATGTTGGGTCATATTAGTATCGTGTTGACCCGTGTGGTCATATTTAGCATCAAGTTAACCTATTGGGTCATATTAGTATCATGTTGACCCGTTTGGTCATATTAACTATCATGTTGACATGTTTGGTCATATTCATCATCACGTTGACCTGTTTGGTCATATTCATAGTCATGTTGACCTGTTTAGCAATATTCAGATAAGTAGACCCGATTGTTTTACTAAGTAATATATCGTGGTCAACCTCAAGATATTTATAGCACGACCTTAGTTATATGTTATAGTTGGTCTCAGCATTATGTTTATAGTAGTTCTGCTTTATATTATAGTTCAGCTTTATATTATAGTTCAGCTGTAGTATCAAGTTATAACTCAGCCTTGGTTTATGTTATAGTACAATTTTAGTAATTAATTCAATTTTAATATCATATCTTAGTTTGACCTCGTAACCATATTATTGTTTAGTTTCTATATTTAGCTTAGTCTCAGCTCCAGCTTAGCTTAGTATCATATTGTAGTTAAGCCTAAGTATTTAGCTTAACCTTAAATTATATATGAATTTTATATGTGTTAATAATGTGTGCAAAATGCTTTATGCACTTCTGGCATGCTATGCGTTTATATATATGCATGTCAAATTCTATTAGGTATATGCTTATGCAGCTTTTAAGGAGCGCCAAGTGTTTTATGCACTTAATTAGTCAGAATGGTACTTTATGCATTACTCAATGTATTTAGTACTATCAGTATGTAGTCAGTTATGTGATCACACATGTGTTCCAGACAAAGTTGGAACTTAGACCTCCCATGGAGCATCGAGCCTTAGAATAGTAAATGTTCCAAAATTGGAACTTAGACATCATATATGGATGATTAACATGCTTATATGGCTCGTCAGTTATGTATTCAGCGAGTATAGTACTATAAGTACTCAGTCAGTATGTGTTTTACGCACTCATTATGTGCTTATGTACTCAGTCAGTTATGCACTAAGTATGTGCTTATTTATGCAGTCAGTTATGCACTTAGTATACTTATGCACTTGGTCAGTAACATGGTGTGTCATGTATTTAATCAGTCAGTGTCATGCTTATGTGGTTAGTTAATATTATGATTCATGTAGTCATAATAGTACTGTATAGATACTTATTCAGCATCATGTTTATGTTCAGATTATGATTTAATATTGTTCCGTTATCTAACTAAGTCTTATAGACTTACCGTTCTCAGTTTATATTTTTGTAGGTATGCAAGATGAGACCATGTACATGCTAAATGGGGCGTAATGGGTTAAAATGGTGTAGCTCGCGGGTTAGGTAACAAGCTTCTCATTTCCATCATTTGTTAATAGTTTGGAATGCCCCTAAATCAAGAACCAGCTTCTTTACCAAGTTTAAAGAGTCACCGTTATGTATTCTTGTAAAGTTTAGTATTTCAATGAGACGTTTGGAATAAGCCAGAATGATGTAGAAAATAGGCTTCCGCTAGTTTTATCAATGTATACAGTTTACGGGTTTTTAAATATTAAAAAAAAATCTGGGCGTTTCACAAAAGATCGGTAGTGATCAAGACACGTGAAGATCCAGAACGGAACTCCCGCATGATGATATCTCTGGTGTTCTGGTCCATGTCTCTGTGAGTGGCAGAGACGGTGTGGTCTCGGCTTCTCATCTTGTCTGTCAACCAGTCAAACTTTCGCCGGGTGTTCACGAAGATGACACTTTGGGTGATGGCCAGAGTCTCGTAAAGATCACACAGTGTCTCAAGCTTCCATTCTTCTTTCTCGACATTGACATAAAACTGCTTGATACCTTTAAGAGTGAGTTCATCACGCTTCACAAGAATCCTCACAGGTTTGTTCATGAATTTTCTTGGGATCTCGAGAGCCTCAGGAGGCATAGTAGCCGAGAACACTCCAACTTGAACCTTTGAGGGCAACAACTGGAATATGTCGTATATCTGAAAGAAAAGTTTCATAGCCATTAGTAAAAAAATATTTCACGTAGTCCTAACATGAATCACAACGTTAAGATGCAAACAAGTTATGAATGCGATCATCTTATATCCGATTAACGTAAGTAACATACTACGAAAAATACTGTTTGAATGTAACTTAGCTACACGAACTTGTAATATTAAAATTCGAAGCAACATGATCAGAATCATGTTAGCATGTTACTAAAAAACTTATAAACTGACTATTACTAATGCGCAGCCAAACACCTCTGTAAAATCATAATATCATCATAACATATACAACATATCTATATGCAAAGATGCAAACAATTACAGAGTTGATATCAATAGCATATAGTAAAAGCAGTATCAAAACTAAAGGTAAAGCAAAGACCTGGTCCTTGAAACCTCTTGAAAGCATTTCATCATCCTCATCCAACACAAACATCTTGATGTAATCAGAACGAAGAGACTGCCTTCGGAGCATGTCAAAGACACGACCGGGAGTACCAACCACAACATGAAAACCAGCTGAGATGATACGTTGGTCCTCACGAACACTGGTTCCACCAACACAAGCATGTACCTTCACACCAAGGTAGTCACCAAGTGCTCGCATAACCTTCTCAATTTGCTGTGCAAGCTCACGAGTAGGAGCCAAAACCAACGCTTGGCACTCCACAACGCTGTAGTCGAGCTGTTGAAGGATACCAGAGCAAAAGGTAGCAGTCTTTCCGGTTCCGGACTGAGCTTGTTGAATAACATCAAGACCCTTGGTGAAGGGAACGATACCCCTTTGTTGAATTGCAGATGGCTTCTCAAAACCTGCAATCACATGAAAAGTATCATACACACGATTTAATCACATAAGAAACTGAAACATAAGAGACGTGTGTAGTTACAAATTTGAAATATTGTTTTAACTTAAGTTTTAATGTTTAAATTAATATCTAGAATTACAAATAATTGATAGTTATAGTGAATAATTATTACTTGTATTAAATTGAATAATAATAATAATAATAATAATAATAATAATAATAATAATTTTAATAGGATTGGTTTTGCTATTGCTAGAGGTGTGGGGGCCCAGTTGGTTTCTCGGCTCCCCACCAATTCTCAGAATCTATGAGTTTTTAATAAAGTGCTGATTTATAATTAAAAAATAAATAAATAATAATAATAATAATAATAATAATAATAATAATAATAATAATAATAATAATAATAATAATAATAAAATAAAAATAAATAAATAATAATAATACGCCTTTCTCCCTTTGCTGGTATTGATGCACGATCGTGGGCCCCTGGGGTAGCCTTGCACAACGCAGTGGAGAAGAAGAAAAAGAAATACGTGTCGGTATGTGAAGAAAACGGTTATAAGTTCATACCATTTGCTTTTTCAACATTTGGGGAGCTTGACACAGAGGCTATGGATACACTTTCTCGTATCAAGACCATTCAAAGCCACTCAAATAATGCCAAGAGTGGTGCTTTTATTTTTCACAGACTAAGTTTTTGTATTCAGAAAGGAGTGGGAGCCCAACTAGTGTCTCGGCTTCCCACCAACTTCTTGTAATATCCTTTTGGCTTTTTTAATGAAGTGATAATAATAATAATAATAATAATAATAATAATAATAATAATAATAATAATAATAATAATAATAATAATAATAATAATAATAATGAAGTGAGCATAACTCGATCTGTTTAACCAAGTTAACCTCGTGCATCATAAAACTGTGGGCGATCCAGGAGACGATGATCGGCTCGATCTCAATTTCGCGTTCGCCTCGTAGCTTTTGATTCAACAACATGTTGGATCTTTGCTGTCTACCCTCTCCTCGTCCCTTTCTCTCTCGTTCGTTTTTCTTTCGTGTCCATTGTTGATCCTCACCATCAGTTCATTGGTGGGTTTCTTTTCATTTTTAGCTTTTATCTCCTTTGTTTTTGCCTGCTGCTCCCCTCTTGGAGCTTGGTTGTGGTATCCGTTTCCGGTAATCTTGAGTCGTCTAGTTCTCCGTTTTGTCTTTTGGTTCGTTCCGTACATACTACATAGCGAGTTGTTGTAAAGGGGTTGGCTTTTTGTCGTTTTCGTGCATAGCGAGTTGGTGGGTTTCCATGCTAGTGTTTTGACCTTGCATGTGTTGCGTGTTGTCCAGGCATGCATGCTTTGTCCATATTCTGGTTTGGTGGGTCCCCCTTAGCGAGTTGCTTATTCTTTGTCTTTTTGATTGTTGTTTGACTTCTATATTGGGTTTCTTTATTATTCCTTTGGTTATTTCACTTAATTTAGTCTTAGGTTTTTTTCTTGCGGGTATTATAAAAAAAAAATAAATAAATAAAATAAATAAATAAAAAATCTATGGCTATTATTCGGTTTCATTGTCCCTTTGCTGGTTTAAGTGGTTGTCAAGACGGCAGTGGGAATGGGCTTACCAAAACCTCGTTGATTTCTCATCTTCGTGATCGTCATTTCAATGAGGATGCTTAGCCACCACCAAACTTTCTTTGGCCACTAATCGGTTGTTTTTAGGCCGAGGTTACGTTGAAAAGTATGGGTCTTTGGTTGTGTGGGGTTTGTTTTAAGACGCATACTCTTCGCTCTAAATGTCCGCATGGATCTGCTTTTGTGCCTCCTCCCGATAGCGGTGATGGTGTTGTTAGATTTGTGTTATTTGATCTCGCTAAGCCCCAAGTTTCCTCTTCTGTTCAAGCTGCGTTGAAGATTTGGCTTAGGAAGAGCACTCTAGTTTTGATCTACACTTACTTGACACCTTGCTCGCTAAAGGGTTGCATACTGTCAAATCCATCCCTCCAAAGTGCCGTTTGGGATTCTCTCGTGTTTTGAAAGGAGCTCTTGATAAGGTGATCTGCACACCTGAAGACATTTCTTGTTGGGTTAGCCTGTTAGCCTTGCCTCTTTGTCTCCTTAAAACCTTTTGCCCGAGGAGTAACATGGAGTGCAGGTCTGCTACTAAACGCCAGCGTCAAGAAGAATATATCGCTAATGCCATTCGGGCTTGGGGTACGCCTGGTGGTAGTCTGCAACTTGTTAGAGAGGTTTTAGCCGAACCCTCCCCTACTTGGTCTAATATTGAGGAGGAAAACCTGGAATTGGGTGAGCGCAATGTCAAGCAATGTAGGAGGAAGATTTGTGATGGCCATTATACTGCCGCTGTCAGAGTTCTTTCTTCTTCCGGTGTTGCTCCTTACAATGATACTACACTTGAGGACCTAAAGGCTAAGCATCCCTTCAAGTCTGCTCCTTCACTGCCTAGTACATCTTGTGGTCGAGATGGTTTACGCTCCAACACCTCGTTGGATTGTTTTAGCGGTGCAGCTGTGGCTATATCGATGAGTTAATCAACTCCATCACCCAGTGGTAAATCTTTTCTTGATGGTAAGTGTCCTAAGGATTTGGAGTATATTGCCGGTGCTCCTCTCACACCGCTGATCAAACCAGGTGGTGGTATCCGTCCTATTGCAGTGGGGACTGTCTGGAGGCGTTTAGTCTCCAAGGTGGGAGCTTCTATGATTGGCCACTCTTTAGATGGATACTTGAATGATCTACAGTTTGGAGTCGGGGTTTCTGGAGGAGGGGAGGCCATCCTTCATGTTGTGAATCGGTTTGTTGAAGACCGTGGAGATGATGTGGGTCTTTCGATGTTGTTGGTGGATTTCAAAAACGCCTTCAATCTGGTGGACCGTGAGGTTATGTTACAAGAGGTTCGCCTCCATTGTCCTGCCATATCACGTTGGGTTGAATTTTGTTACTCCAGCCCAGCCAGATTATATTATGGGGAACACACTTTATGGTCACACCAAGGCGTGCAACAAGGTGACTCTCTTGGACCTCTCCTTTTTGCGTTGGTGCTACATCCTTTGGCCCGCAAGATCAAAGACTCCTTTTCTCTCCCCTTTCAAGCTTGGTACCTAGATGATGGTACGATCATTGGAGATACTCTGTTGGTTGGGAAGGCCCTGGAACTCATTATGATCGATGGACCTCGTTATGGATTGCACCTCAACGCCGATAAAACGAGGTTTTAGCCAAGGGAAGATCCTAGAAGCGCACTCGCAGGTGTTTTCCCCCAATATTGCCCGGCCCATGCATGGTGTAAAATTACTGGGTGGGCCTGTTGGTGTTGACCTTGAGTTTAGCAGTAAGCTCGTTTTGAAACGAGTTTCTAAAACTATTGAACTTATGGACGCTGTTGCTAAGCTTAATGATCCCCAATGTGAGTTGCTACTTCTCCGTGCATGTGCTGGCATTTCCAAGCTATATTTCTCTACATGCTCCCCGTCTTTGAACGCGTGCTCGATTTCTTTCGATGAAGCACTTCGCTCCTCTTTGGAGCGAATTGTCACTGCCTCTGGGCCTGGGTTTGGAAATTGGCAATGGAGACTAGCCACTCTTCCTTTTGAATTTGGGGGACTTGGTGTATATGCTGCTGGTGATGTTTTGAATTATGCCTTCCTTGCTTCTAGACTCCAATCGGCCAGCCTACGACCGAACTTCCTCCGACACCGTGTTGGTGCTTCCGGATCTTCCTTTGATGATGCCCTGCGTGGTTTTAACGAGAAAATGGAGACCGGCCTTTTGGGTAGCTCTTGTGAAATTGCTGCCCCCAAACTCATGAAGAAATTGGCAGATTTATATTTCACACGGTCACAAAAGAGGTGAATCCACCTTCGCTTATCCGCGGACAGATGGCCCTATGGAGATCGCAAATGGAAGACCATACTCGATCGGCTCGAGTGGTCCCGATAGCTGGGCCGGGACAGACTATGAATGCCGAACTACGATGTGTACTATGTTATCGGCTAGGCGTTCCCTCTTCTCAGCCAGATTCCGTGTTCGGCTTGCTCCAAGGTTTTCACAGGGGATATTTACGGAGACCATGCTGTATCGCAGGCCGCACCATTGGTATTAAACATCGGCACAACATAGTGCGTGACACTTTGATTGATATCCGTTCTCGACCGGGGTCTCAAATCGTAAAGAGGTTGACATCGGATTGGTGGAGAAAGGGAGCAAGTATTACGCCGCCAGATATCTTGCTCTATTCTTGGGATGGAGGGCGGACGTATGTGTCGATTTGACGGGTCGCCCCCTCACTCAAAATGGTATGATGGATTTTGTGCCAGGTCGTGTAGTGGTTGACGCCGCAAAATGTAAGCGCATCAAATACGGAGCCAAATGTACGCACATTGGATATGGGTTCACCCCTTTCTCATTTTCCTCCTTAGGAGAACTTGAGGTCGACGCGTGACCTTACTTGCGGATCCGAAGTTCTCTATAACTCAAGACATTGAGGCCGCATGCGCTCATATCTTCAGTAAGATTAGTTTTGCTATTGCTAAAGGTGTGGGAGCCCAGATTGTTTCGAGGCTACCCACTAATTTCTTGTAATCCACTGAATCTGTTTCTAATGAAAGTGATGTTTTAAAAAAATAATAAAAAATAAAATAATAATAATAATAATAATAATAATAATAATAATAATAATAATAATAATAATAATAATAATAATAATAATAGTAATAATAATAATAATAATAATAATAATAAAAGTGTAAGCTTTAAAATTTTAAGACTTTTTAAAATAAAAATCCTAAATACTTTATATATAGTAGAGATAACAACTACAACTTATTCAAGTCCTAATTGGAGTTAGAGATGCACAAATGAGGTAAAGCCTGAGCATGGGCTTAGGCCCGGCTCGAAAAAGCGCGGCCTAGCTCAATAGGCCTAAATGGTCCTGTTGTGGTGTTATATATGAATAAGTGTCAAGTTCCTACTAAGTATAATGATCATGTTGTGGGGAACATGAGTCATAATCGTAAGGAAATTGACACTGTAGAAGATTCTAATGGTCCAAGTGATACTAATTTGGGGGGAAATGTGTATAATCAAAATGAAGATGTGACTAATGGTGTTGAGGGAAATAGTATGGGAATGGAGGGTGATGGAAAGGTTGTTAATGGAAGGGAAGGTATTCATACTGATAATGGTGTTGATGCTACCAATCATACTGGAAATGGTGATGAATCAAGCAATACTGCTAATTGTAAGTCTCCTATGGTTACTAAAAGCATGTTGAACTGTGATGTGAATGATGTTGCTAGAGGTGTTGGATATGTTGACTCTGTTAATACTCATACTCCTGAAATTAAGTCTGTTAGCTATTCTGATAAACTGAATAATAATAAGGAGTCTCTTATTAATAAGCTGTATCAAATTCCTACTATGCTTAATGAATATGGGCATGAATATGTTATTTTTAATGATGAGATTATTAATGAGGGTAGTAAGCAGTGGGAGTTAACAGCTTGTGGTTACTTTGTTGGATATAAGATGTCTATGTATGAACTGAGTTTTCATTTGTATTAAATGTGGAGCAAATTTGGACTTAAGCAGATACTAAACAATCAAAATGGTACATTTTTGTTCAAGTTTAATAATGCTCAGGGTCTTCAAACTGTGATTGAAAGTGGACCTTGGATTGTTAATAACAAACCAATGGTAATTCAAAAGTGGTGTACTAGCATTAACCTTGACAAGACTGAACCTCTTACACTGCCTGTTTGGATCAAATTACTCAATCTTCCTTTGGAAGCATGGAGTACTAAAGGGTTAAGTGCATTGGCTAGCAAAATTGGTAAACCATTGATAATGGATGCTATGACTACTAAGATGTGTACTCAAGGTGTGGGTAGGCTTGGTTATGCTAGGGTGTTGGTTGAGGCAAAAGCTAGTAAAGGATTGGATGAGTTCATTGATGTTTTATATAAGAGTAAAGAGGATGGCCAACAGTTTGTGAAAAAAGTTCAAGTTGTTTATGATTGGAAACCTCCCGTGTGATCTCATTGTAAAGTTTTTGGGCACTCTTTTGAAAATTGCTTAAAGAGAGATAGAACAGGGGAGAATGTGGTGAATGGACAGAATGATGAGGAAGGTTTTGTACAAGTTAACATTAGGAAGACAAAGCAAAATGATGATAACAAAAAAGTGCAACAACCTAAGGAAAACATGCCTAAGGAGAAAACTATGGCACCACAAAAAGTAATGTAAAAGCAAAAAGAAAAACAGAATGTTGAGATTGCAAAACAAAATGTGGCTGCAATGAACAATCAAAAGAATAATGAGAAAGCTAAGACTACTAATGTTTCACCAAGGAAAACATGGAGTGTTGAAAATGAAGTTGTACAGGCAGTGAAGACTACAACAAACAAGTATGCTATACTGGGAGATCAAGAGGAAAATAATTGTGATTTGCATTTGCAGAACTTGAGTACAGAAGATAAAAAAATTGTGGATGAATATGTTCTACACAAACAAAAACCTCCTGAGGATGTTATCAGCAAGTGGAAGCAAAGTATGTTCAGTTATTTTAAAGAAAGTTGGAAAGCAAAGTATGACAATGGTATAAGTGGTGACAAGAATGTATTGAATGAAAAGGAAGTATATGCAGATAAGTCTGAGATGGCTAAATTCATGATTGCTAATGAAGTATCAGGTCTGGGCAATGATTGTTTTGTAAAAGAATAATGATTGATCTTAAAATTGCAGCTTGGAACATTAGAGGCTTGGGTACAGTATCTAAACAAACAGAAATTAAGAATTTGATTTGGAATGAGAAGTTAAGTATTTGTGCTGTTTTGGAAACTCGTATGAAGAAAGATAGAATTGATAAAGTTTGTGCTAATGTTTTTGGAAGTTGGCAGTGGCAAAATAATGTCCATATGAGTAATAAAGGGTGTAGGATTGATGTAGGGTGGGATGCTAGTAATGTGAAATGTTCTCTTGTTCATGCAACATCCCAAGCTATGCTGTATCACATTGAAGTTTTGAGCACTCAGAAAACTTTATATTGAACCTTCATTTATGATGCTAATAAAGGTAGGGATAGAAGGGAATTATGGAAGGATATCATCTTGTTTGGAAGAATTGTGGGACAGAATCCTTGGGCTTTAATGGGTGATGTCAATGTCTGCTTGAACCTTGATGATCACTCTGAAGGAATCTCTCATTTCACTCAAGATATGGTGGATTTTCAGGATTGTATTAATGCAGTTGAAATGGAAGATGTTAATAGTTCTGGGTTACACTTTACTTGGACAAAAAGCTTAATGAATCCTAATGCTACAGTATTAAAGAAGATTGACAAGATTATGGGGAATAGTAAGTTGTTTGAGCTCTATAATAATGCTAATGCTGTTTTCTTATCATATGGTATTTTTGATCACAGCCCATCTATTTTGAATATTCCCCAAGCTATGCAAAAGAAGAACAAGTCTTTCAGATTTGCAAAATATGTGGCCTGATAAACCGAGTTTCAAGATTTGATGACAGAGAAGTGGAATGCAAAATTTCATGGTCATGCTATGTATAAGCTTGTTAAGAAGTTGAAATATCTAAAGCCTCATTTAAACAAGATTAACTGGAGCAATGGGAATTTATTTGATAAAGTGATTGTTTTGAGGAAAAAGTTACATGATGTGCAAAGGAAAATTGATTTGGATCCAGTTAACAAGGAGCTTAGGAAGGAGGAAAGTGAGACTTTAATGGAGTACAAAGTAACAGTGTCAGATGAAGAAAAGTTGTTAAGGAAAAAGTCTAAAGTTACATGGCTAAATGAAGGAGATAACAATACAGCTATTTTCACAAAGTGATCAAGAGCAGAGCCAATAAAAGCAGAATTATGTCACTATGTGGAGAAGATGGTACAAGATATGAATATAAGGATGTTGCAGAGCAATTTGTGAAACATTTTGATGGCTTCTTAGGAATAAATCCTATAGTGGGCAGTCTCAGTGATGAAATGGATAGCTTGTTTATTAATAAAGTTTTAGATGAAGAAGTTGCTGTTATGATTAGAGAAGTCACAGAAGATGAAATCAAAATGGCCTTGTTTGATATTGAAGATGATAAAGCCCCTGGTCCAGATGGATTTACATCCAAATTTTTCAAAAAATCATGGCTAATCATTAAAGAGGACTTCTGTAATGCTATCAAGGATTTCTTTTTGAATGGAAAACTGTTATGAGAAGTTAATGCCACATTAATAGCCCTTGTTCCTAAGTCTCAAACTCCTCAAAAAGTCTCAGATTACAGGCCTATAGCATGTTTCAATGTCTTCTACAAATGTATTAGTAAAATCCTTACTAATAGGATAAAGAATGCTCTGAGTCAAGTGGCTGATGAGAACCAGAGTGCATTTGTTCCAGGAAGAGCTATTACTGATAACATCCTCTTAACTCAAGAGCTTCTGAAGGGGTACAATTGTGTTAATGGTCCAAAAAGAGTGGCTTTCAAGATTGATATACAGAAGGCTTATGATACAGTCAATTGGAAGTTCATTGAAGATATTATGATTAAGTTTGGGTTCCCTAAACAAATGGTGGACTGGATCATGGTTTGTATTACTACTTCTAAGTTCACTATTTGTGTCAATGGGGAAAGATATGGCTATTTTAAAGGAGGTAGAGTCGAGACAAGGGGATCCAATCTCCCCTTACATCTTTACCTTGGTCATGGAAATGTTAAATCTGTTTATGAATGATGAGATTAGTAAAGAAAAAAGTTTTAAATACCATTTTGGATGCAAAAAGTTGAAGATCACTCATTTGTGCTTTGCAGATGACTTGATCATGCTATGTCATGGTGGTGTGGATTCTGTGAGAACTTTAAAGAAAGCTTTGAATAAGTTAAGTGATGTTTTTGGTCTCTATCCTAATCTAGGGAAATGCACTATGTTCTGTGGTAGTCTTGATGAGGAAACTAAAAGTGCTAATAAAGACATCATGCCTTTCAAAGAAGGAAAGCTTCCAGTTAGATATTTAGGTGTCCCTTTGGTAACTAAAAGAATTGGTATAGGTGATTGCAAGCAATTGGTGGATAAAGTTCAAAGTAGACTGAATGATTGGAAAAACAAATTCTTATCATATGCAGGTAGAGCCCAGCTTATCTCTTCTGTTCTTGCTTCAATGCAGTTATACTGGGGATATGTTTTTCTACTTCCTAAAGCTGTGATTGAAGATATAGAGAGATTGTTTAGAAATTTCTTGTGGAATAATGGTGAGAGTGGAAATGGAAAAGCAAGGGTATCTTGGAAGGATGTCTGCAAGCCTAAGGATCAAGGAGGTTTGGGATTTAAATCTTTGGAGATGTGGAATAAAACTCTTCTAACTAAACACCTTTGGAATGTGGCATCTAGAAAAGAATCCTTATGGGTTAAATGGGTCAATGTGGTTAAACTGAAAAACAGGAGTATCTGGGATGTGGCTATGGATAAAAGTGATAGTTGATTTTGGAAGTGAATTTTGAATCTCAGAGATTGGGTGGGTAATCATATAAGATATAATATTGGGGATGGTAAAACAATTAATGTGTGGCATGACAAGTGGAATAGTGAGATTTCATTATCTAGTTACATCAGCAAAAAAGATATTTGCTAAGCTGGATTTCATGATAATGCAAACCTTGCTGATGTAATTGATGAGAACGGGTGGAAATGGCCTCAACATTGGCTAGTTAAATACCCATCTTTAAACAATTTAGTTGTTCATGTGTTTAATGATAGGCCAGATAAAGCTGTGTGGGTGGATAAGAAAGGGAATGTGAAGTATTATACTACTAGTACAGTGTGGAAAGATGTTAGGGATGGGGATAACTGTGTTCAATGGAAAAATCTTGTTTGGTACTCTCACTGCATTCCTAAACATGCATTTATTCTCTAGTTGGCTGTTAAACAAAAGCTTTGTACTCAAGATAAGTTGCTGAAGTGGTATCCAAATAGATCATTTGAGTGTAGTCTTTGCAAAGAGGAAATGGACTCACATGATCATCTGTTTTTCAAATGCATTTTTGCTTAGGAAATTTGGATAAAAATGTGCAAAATGGCTAATGTTCAGATCAATGATAATACATGGGAAGGAATTGTCAACAAGATGTGCTCTAAAAATGGTAACAGTAAAGTTTGGGAGATCATCAAGAGGCTTTGCTTTGCTGCTGCAGTTTATCACATATGGCAAGAAAGAAATGGAAGATTGTTTACTGAGTGCAGTAGAAGTGTTGATGTTTTGTTCAACAAAATCTGTGATGAAATTAGAGCTAAGTTAGTATCAATCAAGGTTAAGCAAAATGATAACATTCTCAAAGCAGAAGCAAGCTGGAATGTCAAGCTTGCCAGAAAAAGCTAATGGTGGTCTTTAAATGGAATTTAAGGGTATTGAATGTATGTGCAGATGGCTAGTATTTTGGTGGTATTCTATTTTTTGGGTCTCTTGCTCTTTCTTGTGGATCCAGTTGGGGTAACAGAATGGGTAAGTTGATCTTCAATGGATAGTTATTGCTACCATAAAGTAGTTTCCTGTACAAGGGTTGTTGGTTCTGAGTTAGCTCATCAATATAGCTGAGTTTATTGGAAATCAGCTGACATAAAAGGTTTTTAACATTCCATTCAATTTTTAGCACTTTTCTAAAAATTGAATGTGTTTTAGTTCACTTCAGATGATGGCTCTGTACCTTGGGTTACACCTTTGGATCATTTCTGTGCTATCCCTTACAACTCTTATGTGGGCCTTTGTTAGGTAACATAGGGGTGTTGGGACTGCATAGTCTATGATCTATCTGTGTAAACCATAAAGTGAGTTTCCATTTGAGAAGGGCAAGTGAACTGGTGTGACAATGCATGGTACTAGGAATTGTGAGGAGTGAAAGATGAACCTACATGGTCCTAGTGTGCTTTGTCAAAAGGAGGAATGGATGGTACTCATTGCAAGGAGTGTGTTCCCATGTGTGTGAAGCCATTGTAGTAAATGGAAATGTAGCTCACATGGTATAGCCCTTGCAGTGGAGAGGTTATGGTGCCTAGTGAAGCCACTAATCTATATTATCATGATCATTGTGGTGGATGGTTGAATGGTCATGATAATTATATAAGGTGGAAATGTAGCTAGATGGTTATTGGTGCTATAAAAGGTGAATATGGTTGATACAGTCTTTCCGAATGAAGCCTGTTGACTGCAGAAGTATGAATGGTTCTGATGTTGCAAGGAAGCATAGTATTCTGATCTTATTTGTTGTTGTTTCAATGTATTTCAGTGGTTGTTTGTTATGTTTTTGTGATAAGAGAGTTATAGGCATGTCTATAAGCTCTTCTAATTGTATACGATTTCTTTGTTTTAATAATATATATTCACCTTTTGCATCAAAAAAAAAGTTCTTATATATGAACGGTAATTTTGACCGGTAATTATTTTTTTTATTTATTTTTTTTGAACACTTTTTAAAAAGAAGTGAGTATATATTTAAATAATTACATCATTTACTGTTTTATCCAAAAGTAATGTGTTTTTCTCCTAATCCAATCGTCCTTACAATAAAATGGAAAACTTTAATTGGATTTAACTCGTATATTTCTCTTATAAAAATTACAAAATAAAGTATTCAACTAGGTGAGAGAGCTAGTGGATTGGTAAAGGTTCTCGTGTTTGAATAAAGAGACCCAAGTACAATTCCTAATCCTCAAGCTCGACTCCTTTTTGTGCTTGATTAGCATATCTCAGTTAGCATTAGCATTTTTTACCCAACATTTTGTGCTTGATTAAGTGCCTAACTTGATAATCCGATAAGCCCAACCCACACTACGACAATGACTGGATTCGTAGGGGTCATTTTGAGACTTTCGCCGGGGACATGTCTCCTACTAAACCTTTTCCCGGGGACATGTCCCCGACGAAAGTCTCTCGCCAATACCTTCTCGGGAATACTTTCCCCGAGGTCAAAAATCGACTTCTCCCGGGGACATGTGGGTCCCGTAGCCATTTTGAGCCGGTCAAACATGTCCGACGTGTTTTCAAATAATTACCTAATTAGTTAATTAGGTGATTAAAATAATTAATCCCATCTTTTGTCGGGGACATGTCCCCGACGAAAAGTGTATAACACTGTTGAGCAAACGGTTTTTCCCGGGGAAAAGTGTATAACATTGTTGACCAAATGATTAAAATAATTAATTGTTGAGAAAAGTGTATAACACTGTAGTGCCAAGAGACCCAAACCTGATAACCCCAATACTTATACTGTCGGGTTGCGGGTTAGTTTTTAGACCCTACCCGATTGACACCCATAACTGAAATGCATAATATACAATTATCTGATAAGTTATGATAGCAACTTGGAACAAATATCTGGACATGACAACCAAACACATGATAGAAACCGAACACTCGTCATCGAAGTGTTTTCCTGTAGTTACGGAACCAGCCATACATAAGAACAGAAACTTAACCGAATTATCTAAAAAGTTATGATAGCTTGGAACAAATAATAGGACATGACAAGCAAACACATGATAGAAACCAAACACTCGTCGTCAAATGTTTTCCTGTTGGTACCGAACCAGCCATACACAAGAACAGAAACTTAACCCACAAATGTAGTTATACCAGAAGATAAAAATAAATAAATCCATACACTTCGGGGTAACATAAAACTTTAAGAGTGCAAGCACGAGTTGCAATTATCTTTTAGCACCAAGTCTGATAATAATAGTAGTATCTTAAGACAAACAAAAACCGATAGAAATTCCGAATTATAGATATCAAAAAAACAGGTTCTAACCTTTCTTACTGAACACAACCACAAACCCAAAATCTTTCTATATATCAGCAACATTTGATGGAAGTTCCTCGACAACCACATTGTAGAATTTCTGGATATCTGCAAGCATCCTTTCATCGTCCAAAGTCACAAAGTTAATAGCAACACCCTTTCTCCCAAACCTTCCACTTCGACCAATACGATGGAGGTAGTTTTCAGGCTGGGTTGGAAGATCGTAGTTGATGACAAGAGACACTTGCTGGACATCAATACCACGAGCCAAAAGATCAGTGGTGATCAAAACACGTGAAGATCCAGAACGGAATTCCCGCATGATGATGTCTCTGGTGTTTTGGTCCATGTCTCCATGAGTGGCAGAGACGGTGTGGTCTCGGCTTCTCATCTTGTCTGTCAACCAATCGACCTTTCGCCGGGTGTTCACGAAGATAACACTTTGGGTGATGGCCAAGGTCTCGTAAAGATCACAGAGGGTCTCAAGCTTCCATTCTTCTTTTTCAACATTGACATAAAACTGCTTGATACCTTCAAGAGTGAGTTCATCACGCTTCACAAGAATCCTCACAGGTTTATTCATGAACTTTCTTGTGATCTCGAGAGCCTCAGGTGGCATAGTAGCAGAGAACACTCCAACCTGAACCTTCGAAGGCAACAGCTGGAATATATCAGAATCTGGAAGAAAGCATTCTTACGGTTAGAAATCATATACTTCCCATGCCATCATGTAGTCCTAACACGAATCTCAACATTAATATGCAATAACGCAAGCAACTTTTAAAAATACGAATACCCCACTGTTTGAACAGGTTATGAACGTGATTATCAGATATCTGATTTATGTGAGTGGCATACTATGAAAAGTACAGTTAAGAGTGTGATTATGCTGCATGAACTTTTTTAACCTTAAAATTCAAGAAACATAATCAGAATCACGTTACTGAAACACTTAAACCAAATATTATAATTGCACGCCTAAACACCCTCGTAAAATCGCATAATCATCCTAACATACACATAACAGATTATCTATATGCAAAGACGCAAACATTTACGGAAGTTTTTATTAAGAGCATAAAGTAAAAGCAGTATAAAAACTTAAGGTTAAGCAAAGACCTGGTCCTTGAAACCTCTTGAAAGCATTTCATCAGCCTCATCCAGCACAAACATCTTGATGTAATCAGAACGAAGAGACTGCCTTCGGAGCATGTCAAAGACACGACCAGGAGTACCAACAACGACATGAACACCAGCTGAGAGGATACGTTGGTCCTCACGAACACTGGTTCCACCAACACAAGCATGTACCTTCACACCAAGGTAGTCACCAAGAGCTCGCATAACCTTCTCAATTTGCTGTGCAAGCTCACGAGTAGGAGCCAAAACTAACGCTTGGCACTCCACAACACTGTAGTCGAGCTGTTGAAGGATACCAGAGCAGAAAGTAGCAGTCTTTCCGGTTCCAGACTGAGCTTGTTGAATAACATCAAGACCCTTGGTGAAGGGAACGATACCCCTTTGTTGAATCGCAGATGGCTTCTCAAAACCTGCAATCACAAGATTAGTGTCAAGTGTCATATACACGCGATTTAATCACATACGAAGCTGAAACATAAGACCAAAAGAGATACGAAACTCACCATAAGCATAGATGCCTCTCAAAAGGTTTTCTTGTAGACCCATAGCATCAAAACTATCATAAACCTCGTCATAAGATGTAAAAAAGTCCTGTCCATCGGTTGACAGCCTGCACCAGCAACATAAGCATTGCTTGTTAGTAAATAAATACGAAGTTACCAACTAGCAACAACATCACAGAAGAGATCAATCTTACAACTCATTCATCTTGGAATCAAACTGACGAGTATCAAACTGGGAACTTTCTGGTGCGGCCGCCATGACTGCAAAAGGCAACAGCAAAAATTAATCCCAATATCCAGAAGATAGTTTATAAAAAACAATATACAACCTATGCAGATTCTAGCAGTGTTTAATGCTATAACGTCTAGCTAATCATTTAACAAAGTAATACCGACCAAAAGCATAACTTCTAAGTACATAGATCTTTTATAATTATGTACCAAACTTATCTCCTTTATTCAAACAACCAAACAAGTGTGCCATCATATCGCTTTTCAGCTGTATAAAATACTGCAAAGATCACACATCTAAGCTGGTCTAGAGTATACGTCAATTAGAACTCATGCTAATCAATTGCTTCCAAATAGGCAAAAAGCAACCAAATTCTGAAAGAAGTTACAATCGTAGACTAACAAGAACGCTAACATACAACAACATTTACAAGATACACATATATAAACATACATCTGTATAACATGCACACACATATACATGTATCTTAACACGTATGCATAACATAGCAACAAAAAAACAATATTCTTTCACAAACATACTTTTAACAATCGAGTACGAACACGAAACCAAAAACTGCGTTCTTTCACAAACAAACCTAACAAAAAAACAGCTTTAGGGGTTGTTTGATTAAGCTTACGTGTAGGCTTACGAGCTTATTTGATTTCAACCTTTCGATTTTCTCCATATTTCAAAATCTATGGGCTTAAGCTTCTTATATCATAATAAGCTTATAAGTCGCAAAATAAGCCAGAAAAGTCGAGTTTTTAATATACAATCCATAATCAAATAAGCTCACAAATAATCTCTAAAAAAGCACCCCTAAGTCTAGAATCTTATAACCCATTCAACTTACTAAGGGGGTGTTTGGGTTAGCTTATTTATCTAGCTTATGGGCTTATTTGAATATGGAAAAGCCGATAAGCTCACACTTTGGAGCTTATGACGTCATCATCTTGAGCTTATTGGCTATGGCCAATAAGCTCTAAAGAGTGGGCTTATGAGGTTTTTCCATGTTCAAATAAGCCCAATAAGCCAGATAAATAAGCTAATTAATCCAAACACCCCCTAAATAATAATTATAATCCACATATGACAAATCACATCTCTTAAACTAAAGGGGTGTTTGGGTTAGCTTATTTTAAGGGCTTATTGGCTCATCAAGATTTGGAAAAGCTAATAAAGCTCACAGTTTTTCAGCTTATAAAGTGCTTATGACCTTGAGCCTGCGGCTCAAGTCCATAATCCCAAAAAATAAGGTGAAAAAGGGTGTGCTTTATCGGGTTTTCTAAATCTTGATAAGCCAATAAGCCCATAAAATAAGCTAATCCAAACACCCCCCTAAATAATAATTACAATCAACAAAACTAAACAAACACAACAGATCTATACATCCATAAACCTTAGATCCAACAAAAACATAAATCAACCAAAACAACAGATCAAGTAAACATTAAATAAATAATAAAGTAAGATTTAAGGATCTAATAATATTATTATACCTGATTGATGATTGGTTAAAAAAAGAGAAGCTTTTTAAAGAGGCTGTTGTTTTTAGGGTTTTCTCAAACTCCTCGGATGGCCGTGGAGTTGAGGAGGAAAAATATATGATGATAAAAACTGAAAAGAGTTTGTGTTTGTTTGAGGAGATAGATAGATGTGTTTTGAAACACATACACTAATCTTTAACCTAGTTTTTGTGTTTGGTTCTTTCTTAAAGTTTGGTCCTTGGATTTTGAGTAAATTGCAGAAGGTGTCTTTGGGTGAGTGGGTTGAGATCCAGTCAAAACCGGCCAAAACGATCAAAACCGAACCGAACTGAAAACCGATTTTGCGAAAGACATGAACTGAGAATCGAACGGAAGTGACTCGGTTTTAGATTTGGTTTTGCGTCGGTTCGATTCGACTTATATGTTTTACGTGTGTTTTTCTTGGTTTTGGTTCTTGGCTCAAACCTAGCTTAACCAAAACCGAAAATAATAAATATATAAAACCGAAAACTAAACCCGAATATGATCAGTTCGGTTTTGGTCTGGTTGGGTCGAGTCGGTTCAGCTCGGTTTTCCGATTCGGCTCATTTTTCGGTTTGGTTTGACTTTCGGAACTCATCATTCATGTGAGGTATTTACAAATGCACATTTGCTCCATGGTTAAAGTTAAATTATTAAAATACCTTATTGTCTAGGGCTGAGCATCGGGCCGATCCCGAATAACTCGACAAGCCCGACTCGACAAGCCAAAACACAACCACTCCCCCCGACAAGCCCGCTAACATGATTTGGGACTCGGATCGGACGGATTCGATTTGACGGTTTTGTTTGTTGTTTTGGTTTCTACCAGTCCCGACCGATCCCGACAAGCGAAACCCACTAACCGAAAACAGAAACCGACTCCCGACCCCGACAAGCCCGACTAACATGATTCGGGACTCGGGATCGGGACGGGATTCGGGATTCGGTCGGTTTTGCTCACCCCTATTATTGTCTTCCTTTTTCACCTTGGTCCTTGTGAAAATAATTTAGTTATTTAATTTTGGCCAGGGACAAAAAATGCACTTAACGTCAAAGTAAAGACTGAAAGTACACTTTGACCAAACCATAGGGAAAATTCTTGCAATTTACTCTTGATTTTTATATCAAGTTACTGTTTTGCCCCTTGCTTTTTTATTTTTTTGATATTTTGAAGACGTGGAGACTACGCAGAGGGCACTACTAGCTAGCTGTTTTTTTTTGTTTTTTTATGTGTCTCTTTATTTTATTTTTTGTTTGGGAAAGAAAAGATATGTTGTGTCTTGATTTATTTATGTGTTACTAAAAGTTGATGTTCATGACTCATGCATGTTGATCTATTAGATCATACAGAATTGATTCGATAGTTTTCTTTGAAATAGTTTTGTTTTAACTTATTGGTCGACGAAGAAGAAAGGAGAATACGGCTTTTCTTTTTGGTCGAGAATACGGCTCGACCACAATGTATATATGTGGTCGAGCAAAAGTATAAAAGTTGGTCTAGCAAAGTACGATCTTATATAAAATTTGTTAGTGTTGTTCATTTGTTAGTTTCAGATTGTGTCAAGCTGTTATGATGTGTAAAAGTTTAACGTTTTTGACCACTGTAAGAAAATTATATTTTTTAATATATTTTTTTTTAAACCGATAAGTTAAAAGAAGACGTATTACGGGATTTGCTCAACTAATTATCAAAGTTGCAAAAGGTATAGGAAAGTCACATGCAGGGGCGGACCCATAGGGGTTTCCAAAGGTGTATGGGAATCAGGGATGGAGCCAGGAAGGTTTTCGCGGGTGTCCGGACATCTCATAGATTTTTTTGATATAATGTTAATTTTAGAAAAAAAATCGATTTTTCTTAAAGTCATTTTACATGCACCTGGTCCATCAAAATGTGTTTCTAATATTACTGTTTAATTTTTTTTGTGCATCCGGTCATATTTAGTTCTGGTTCCGTCCCTGATGGGAACCCTACTAATGTATATCACGTAGTGTAAAAATCTGTTAAAAACACTTATTGGTACCGAAAAATTTGTATTTCACATCTCTTTTAGTCTTATGAAATGCATCTAATGATATCTAATTTCGTTCCGCCACTGGTCACATAATAATTCTGTAAGTAACAAGTCTTTATGAAAAGTAGTTTTTGTTTACAATCATATTTCACTCTTACCCATCACACTACAAGAATTATGAATTCTTCTTGTTGTGAAACAATCGACTAAAACTTATCCCAACCAAGGAAAAATTAATATCTATGACAAGAAATGCGTGTGATCTAATATTAGGGGTGTTTGGGTTTGCGTTTGGAAGTGGATTATTTGCTTATCACGATACCAAAACGTGAATAATCAAAATTTAGTGTTTGGGTGTGCATCTGCGAACTGAGATTACATCCTTCAAAACCACGTTTTGTGGCTGTATGTAGAGGGTTGCTTTTTGAAACTGCGGTTTTGTTATATAACGTGGTTTTGTGGCTAAACGTATAAGCAATTCCAAACACACCCTTATCGAAACAAATAAGATCGACTTAGGGTATGTTTGGCAGCAGAGATCATGAAAGATTATTGAGGCTTAAGATTATTTTATTTTTTTGAAAAATAAGTTACTTAAAAAATAATTTTTGTTTGGCAGACACAACTTATAAGAGATTATTAAAAAAATAATCTTTCATAATTTCTGCAAAAAAAAAAATTACTTCATATAGCTTATAAAAATAATTTCTTTTTATAATCTTTTCACCAGCACCAGCACCAGCACCAACACCAACACCAGCACAAACACAAGTACAATCTATTTTTGTCAAACATATTGTTATACACTTAGCTAAACAAGCCAAGCTTAGCCAATAAGTAAACCAACTTATAATGCAACCTTAAACATATATAGGTGAAAGTATATATAAAAAGATAGAGATCACTTTATTTGATAGGCCTACCTTAATCCTTAATAGTCAAGCTTTTAAACCCAAGTTTAATTGATGATGTGTAAGCATCACTTTGGTGTCACTTTGATCAAGATGTCGACAGCTAAGTCAAAGAAAGGTTATCCTTTTGATATAAAAATAGCAGAAAAGAAATTTTACAGAATAAAGTTTGTGCATAATTGTTTGATCAAGATTTGCATAAATTATACTTTAATGAAACATGTCATACTTAAAACTTCTGTCGGTCTTCATCTTTAAATATGTTTTTAATGCAATGGTGCATCTAAAGTTACAATATTCCACTCAAATATATAGCTATCCAATAGTATGGTCCTTCCAATCATCTTCATTTGGAGGTCTAGATTATAATGAATATGTACTTTCCATCATATCCAATAGTTGAAATAAGGGTGAGCATACAACCCGAATGGACCGGACCGACCGAGACCGGACTGGACCGGACCGGACCGACTACATTTGGTCCGGTCGGCGGTTTTGGCTTTTGGGCTAATTCGGTCCTCGGTCTGGTCCGGTCCGAACCAAAACCGAAGAATTTGGGCTAATTTGACTTTGTTGGACCGGAACGACCACATTCGGTCCGGTCTCGGTCCAAGATTTTTGCCGAAATCGGTCTCGGTCCGGTCTTAGCCGGTCCGGTCCGGTTTTTGGACCGTGCACACCCCTAAGTTGAAATATTGCTTATTCTTTTCAAGTGAACGGAAAGTGTGAGCGGATCAAGTGATCAACACACCTAACCCTGGCATTAGGGAGGGCTGTAATCAAGCCAAGTCAAGCTTAGCTTGACAGGGCTTGAGCTTGGCTCAAAAATTATAAGGCTCGAGCTCGGCTCGAAAAGCTTGATATTATACATAAATATTGTATTCGATAGTCAAAATCATCAATATCTGAAAAATGCGCAATGAATTCAAGAGTAAAGAACTTATACAAAAAGTATGAGATTATTAGGGTTTAAAAAGTCCTACGATATATATTTAATTAATATATCAATATTCATATTAGCATAGCATTTAAGTTCATATGAATATGTATAATAAAAATATATATGTACACGAAGGCTCGAGAAGCTCGATAAAAATATATATGTGTTTCGAGCTAGTTTATTGGGCTCGGGCTCGAGCTCGATAAAAGATCGACTGATAGTCAAGCTCAAGCTCAAACTCAAGTTGCTTGATAAATGCTTAGCTTGTTTCCAGCCCAATCGGGCACTAGTGCGGAAAATTATATATTATGACCCGAAATCATTCTTGACATATAATCTAATAATCCGACTTGTCCATTTGAACTATCAAGTACATGTTCACAACATAAGGGAGAAAATAAATACATATAGATGATACAAAATTCTCTTACATGTTCTCGATGCTATTGCACATGAAGTTATTCATAACAAGAAGCCAGACCTGATAGTCAACTGATTATCGAAGAACCATGTCTGACTTGCAATCAGGAAATATAATGCTAAATTGAAGCCGTCGAACATTTTGAGCTTCAAATAATGCACCTCTTATACCAGATTACTAACGGGCTAATGAAGCTTTGCATTCGAAACAAAGAAGTTCATTTATAGGCTTGACACCGGAACGAACACAAGTGGCTTCCAAATTGAGATATAACATCTACCACACCACCATAACCAGCAACGGAGATAACCTGAAACCCAAAAAGAAAAGGTAAACTTTGACTTTTGAGGTCAAACTCATGGCTGTACAATTCAAAGTAGATTTTGTATGTTTGACTTGAAAAGGTCAAAGTTGGAGCAAGGAACATACGCCAGATGGATGCAAGGAAACAGAAAATGTTGACAGAGGTACGCATTGTATCTGAGAAAGCATAGCACCATTGATGTCATATCGACTCAGCATTGGTTCTGCTCCCACCGCTAATATCTGTTAAGAAAATGAAGCCAGCTGAATCAGGAAAACATTTTCACAGATGACCCATGAAATTAAATTACTTACTTGATTATCGTCAAAGCATAAATCTTGTATGCAAGCACGAGTCGAAGTCCCTGAAACTTTTTCAGATGCAGAAAGATTCCACACAGACAAATTTCGCCCACTGCCACAAGCCTATAAATACATGTCAAATTTGCTTTAGCCACAAGTAGTTGTCGCGTATGATAAAATTTGATTGGCTGCAAGATTCCTTACCAACCACTTTTCACTAGCATCAAGAGCAATGCAACTAATATATGAAAACATGTCTTTAGATTTCTTATCTTTCCCAGGCTCAATTACATTGGTGCACTTTCCACTTCGGCAATCTGTATGGTGAAAAGATGGAAACTTTAGTTGAGAATAAAGTTAACATAGGACGTACATGAATCTAAACAGATTGAATACTTACCCCAAATTCTGGCTGTTCCATCCTCTGAGCCAGTTATAATCTGCAAATAGAGCGGTGTAAAACAAGATTAAGTGGACATTCGATGAGACGAAATTCATTATATTTGAGGGACAAACAAAAGAGAATGAATTCCTATGACAAAAGAACACCTGATTACAAGAATTTCGGGCAACTAAGCAGGGCTAATGAGCTATGACGAAATTCATTTGTCAAAATACGTGTCAACTAAGTAGGGATAAAGGAACAAAGAATACCTGATTACAAGAATTTCGGGCAACGACAGAATGTAGATACCCAGCGTGTCCTTTGAACGTCAGTTTAATTTTGGATGTTTCCTGATATTACATTGGAAAGAGGACGTGTTAAATTGCAATGGAAGAAACATAGACGGCCGAACGAGAAGCAAAGAAATTGATTGCATAATCACCTTAAGAAAATACATACCACATCCCAACAATAGGCATACGAATCACCAGCAGCTGCAAATACAGAACCCCCCTATAGTAGATAAAATGCAAATGAAACATGAATAAGATTCATGGAAGATAATAGGGCATTGATGTAAACTAACTACGATCAGGCAACTGTAATGTACGAAGCTAACAGACCTGGGTATCAACAGCAATGGCATTGGTTTCAGGGATAGGGGAAAGAGCACCCCAAGGGCCTCTGCAGGAGAATAGAAAAGCATAAGTTACAAACCGACGGATAGAATTTGAAACTAGAAAGAAAAAAAAAAAAAAAAAAAAAAGAGGTATTACAGTCCCAAACTACGAGATTCTACTGGAACAACCATGTTTGAAACCTATCAAGTCTCTAGAAAAGTTATTTCAAGGTATAATATTAAAACCATTATATGTGTAAACTATAATAGTTTTACGTTTATGTGACTAACTTATGTTGAGGATTTGCCATTTCAAGCTGCGGCTTCAAATCACCACCTGCAAATATGAAGTGTGGTTACTAGAGCGAATAACAAGCATAAGAAAATTTTGTCATAAGACGGATGTATCACATTCATTGAGCTGTGAACGATGATTCCAAAGATAATTGCAAATGAACAGAACGGTATGCCAGCTCAACAGTCACCAGAAAGGGGACTCAAAGATAAGTTAAAGGCTTAATACATTTCATAGTGGATCCATTACCTTTTGACAACCCGTCCTGCTTTGCTTCCATAACATCCATCCACTTCCATCCTCGAATTCGACCATCATCGCCACAACTATATAAAAAAATAAGCCAACAAAATTACAATGTCAGTCGACATAAACAGTTTATAAAAAGAGCATGAGTAGACCATTATAATAAGCCAAAAAGTACTATAAATTCTAGCATTCACCAATTTTATTGTTTTTTATTAAGGGAACAATACTTGTATCGAGCAATAAACTTCTGTTTGCATTCAAATGATGTAGCTATCTCTCTATGTGTGCATGATATGCTGTAAACATATAACGCTTTAGGTAGAGTACACTTTCAGAAATCAGCTAGATTACTGCGGCATAGTGTGCAATGTTTCATTATGGTAAAATGGGTTCGCATTTTCTAACAGAAATACTTGATTTATAAACAGAAAGAGCATTGTGGAACATATACATTTCTAAAATACGCAAAGCAACACATGACTTCTCATATAAGCAAGCATTGGTAGATGTTTACCTCAACAACAATGAATCTTCACCGTCACCATAGAACTTAACATCATAAGCAGGTCCATCGTGCCCGTGAAGTAAACAATTCGGTTCAGCTACATTCAAACTAAAAAGAGAAACAGAATCAATTACACACATCCTCGTTAAGGTGCTGTTTGGATGAGACTATTCAAAAGCAACTTTTTTTTTACCAACTAACCAAAATCAAATTATCCATTTACATTAAACACAGTCCCAAAAATAGTGTTTGGGTACGTTTCCACTACTTGAAGCTATAGTAATCACGTATGATAGCTTTACATGTGTTGTATCCACAATAAAGGTCTATAAGTAGGTTATTAAGCATAAAGGGGTGTTTGTTTTAGCTTATTATCGGGTTTATTAGCTTATTTTGTGGCCTTTGTTCACTTTTGAGCTTAATATGACTTAGATCTGAATACGATTTAAGTCAGAAATTAAGCTGTTAAAAGTAAGCTAATAACCACGAAATAAGCTAAAACAAACACTAACTAAAAAGCTTGTTGCTTACTTTTATTAGCCACGTCCGAATGTACCACCTATACACATTTTCGAATCTTCCTCTTCATAATTTACCAATCAAATTTGTTTTAGCTTATTTGATGGGCTAATGAGCTTATAGTTTATTTAAGTTCATAAGCTTAAGTTGACAAGCTCATAAACTATAAAACTGAGTTTATGAGCTTATCAAAAATGTTAAAGACTTTGATTCAAGTTCAATGTGAGAGGTCTCAAGTTCAATTCAAGCTTGGGGCAAACAACACTCAGGTGGTCACACCAACTTTCCCAAAAAGGGAGGGCTTTACATAACCCCGTTGATAAGTCAGCCAAAAAGTCGGAAACCATGATTACCTAATGCAACCTGACAGTTCATAATTAACTACTTAATTGCAACATTCAGTTTATGAAAACAAAAAATCTTTTATTGGCTGAATAAGTTATTGTAGTCAAACATTTCATAATCATGAGTAGGTTATTCAACACTAAGGGGGTTTTTGTTTCAGCTGAAACCGAATTTTCAGTTATAAGCTTAATATGACATAAAGCTGCAAAAATAAGCTGACCAGAGCAATAAATTGAGCCTAAAATAAGCTAAAAAACAAACACGATCTATGGGGATGTTTGGACTAGCTAATTTTCCGGGCTTATCGGCTTAATTGAAATCAGAAAAGCTCGAAAGCCCATTTTCTTTGCAGCTTATGAGCTTATCAAGCTGATCTTATGGCTTAAATAAACCATAAGCCCAATTCAATGAGCTCATAAGCCTAAAAAAATAGCTTACGAGCTTTTCCAATTTCAAACAAGCCAATAAGCACGAAAAATTAGCTAATTCAAACACCCCCTAAACACACTTTCACTTACTCTTGAGCAGTAGCATTCCCAAATCCCAATGGCTACAAAACAAAAACCAAATATCATACATCAAAAACTAAACAATCACAATAACTAATTTGTTTCGGCTTATATAGCTAGCTTACGGCTTATTTGGTTTTGGACTTGTGTTTCATAAACTCACTTTTTGTGGCTTATTTTGAAACTTTCCGGCTTCTATATATTTATTTTGGATCAGCTTATTTAGCCAGCTTATGGGCTTCTTTGAGTTTGGAAAAAGCCGATAAGCTCACTTATTGAAGCTTATGAAGTTATCACTTCACCTTATTGGCTTAAGCCAATAAGCTAAACTTAATAAGCTCTAAAAAGTTAGCTTATCGGCTTTTTCAAAATCAAATAAGCCCATAAGCCGACTAAATAAGCTAATCCAAACGCCTTTGTATATAAGCCAAAAAGTTACAAAATAAGCCACAAAAAGTGAGCTTATGAAACATAAGCCCAAAATCAAATAAGCCATTAAAAACTAAAAAACCAAGGATGATGATGACGTGGCATATAAATATATACTGTAACATACTAGTGGCTTATTTTGAAACTTTTCAGCTTCTATATATTATCGAAGGTGTTTGGATTAGCTTATTTAGCCGGCTTATGGGCTTATTTGATTTTGGAAAAAGCCGATAAGCTCACTTATTGAAGCTTATGACCTTATTCACCTTATTGGCTTAAGCCAATAAGCTAAAGTTAATAAGCTCTAAAAAGTGAGCTTATGGGCTTTTCCAAAATCAAATAAGCCCATAAGCCGGCTAAATAAGCTAATCCAAACGCCTTCGATAATATATAGAAGCTGAAAAGTTTCAAAATAAGCCACAAAAAGTGAGTTTATGGGCTTTTCCAAAATCAAATAAGCCCATAAGCCGGCTAAATAAGCTAATCCAAACGCCTTTGTATATAAGCCAAAAAAAAGTGAGCTTATGAAACATAAGCCCAAAATCAAATAAGCCATTAAAACTAAAAAACTAAGGATGATGATGATGACGTGGCATATGACATACAAGTGATGATATTAAGTCATTTAAAGAATACGAAGCGACAGAACCGTCGCTAGAAGCAGTGACAATAAACTCTGGGTTTTGGTTTGTTGGGGAAAAGATTGTACGGAAGACAGTTAAGGATTGAGATTCGAGGTTTTCTAAGATTGTGTCTTTGTATGCTTCTTCATCCCATTGTCTACAGTCTCCTCCTTCTCCTGTCGCCATTTTTGTTTTTTTCAGTTAAGTGGTGTTTGATGGTATAGTGTCTACGGGCACCCGCACACTTGCAGTTGTTGGAGGTCTCGTTGGAAACAGTCTATTTTTTTTTTGTTTTATCCTGAGGCAGGGGTAGGATCTGTTTACATTTTACGTTCCATACCTCGCCTCGGCGGGATTGGGTTTGTTGTTGTTGTTGTTGTTGTTGTTGAGGTGATACCGGATCGACCCGATTTTTATGAAAAATAACTTTTGCATACCGGTCGACCCGGTTTTTACAAAAGAAATTTTTTTATGTACCGGGTCGACCTGGGTTTCTAACAAATAAAACTTTTTATGCACCCGGGTGGCAATTAAGGGTTCGGGTTAGCAGGTTGGCAAGTCAAAAGAACCTAACCCGAACCTGACATGTTTAAATAATCAGGACAGTCATGTCGACCCTAACTTGTTTACACATAACCTGAACATGACCTAATTAACCCGTATATATATGGGGTTGGCGGGTTAAATAAGTTACACGGTTGAATAGGTTAAAAGGGTTTCGAGTCCAACTCATTTAACCTGTTTATCTAAGCAAGTTGACATATTACATGGATTAAACAAGTTAAACAGGTTCGTTGGTCGACCCATTTAACCCATAAGATAAAGTATATATAATTTTTTTGTCTTTGAAAAAAAAAATAAACGGGCTGGTGAGTCGACTCGTTTAAGCTATATCCAACCCCGAACCTGACATGTTTTATTATCGAGTTAGATAGGTCGCCCCGAACACGACCCAAAACATATTTAGGTTCAACCCGAACTTATTAATTTTCGTGTCGGTCTCAAGTCGGGTTAGAAATTGCCACCCCCAACTCGATAGTGGCTCGATAGTTTTTTTTTGGAAATAAAGTTATAAAAGATAGGAAATAAACATTTTCAGCTTAATTTTTCGGGTGTAAATATTTTATTTTAAAATCAATCAAATTACCCTTTTTTTGTCCTTTTTCTTTGATTTTCCTGTTCAAGTAGTACTTAAAAACATAACTTTTTTTGTTCCACTTCATTTTCTTTACTTTCTTTCTTTAAAAGCAGATGTATAGAACATTCGCTAAACATCTATGAGTGAAAAATGTTTAATGTGGTCGTAACTTATAAATTTCAAACATATAATTTTTTTAAATATGTTATGTATCCTTATTTGAATACAAATGTTGTGACCGAATTATTATAATATGACTTTAATATATTCAATATTATTTAATTGTATTAAAAAGACATTTTAGGCTCTAAAACATATTATTGTTTGTACGTTAAACTTGTAAAATGGTTAACCGTGATCCGAACCACCGGTAACCGCTCATTTCGAGTACTCACGTGTCCGGTTATCCGCATGTAATCAAAAATTTTGATGAGCGATTATATGTTTTTAATGATGCTAATTTTACGTATGGCGATAACTTTAGGGAACAATTTTACCGCACACTAATTCATAAAAAATGGCAGAGTCCGTGCATCATGATGCAATGACGATACGAAACGGTAGTCACCACTATTGCTAGTTGTTTTCGACGTGTAATATTGTATAATGTTTAAACATATAGGGTGTTTAAAAGTAGCGGTTTTAGCGCCATCTGGTGATATCTATATTGCTAAGTTGTGGTCATAAATGGTGGTCCGTTGCATGGTTGAAAAAGGTGGTGTCAGAATGTCTGACTACATAAAAGATTGGTTTGTACGACTGAGTAAGGATCAAATGAGAAGTAAAATTAAAATGAGAAGGGTGAGAAGAAACCACAGCCGCACATTTCAGATGCACCTAAAGAAACAGATGCATCTCCCCTTAAATTTCTCATCCTTATTTGAAATATGTGGCTCAAATTTCTTCTCATTCTTTTTATTTCAATTTCTCTTATCACTATATCTCTTCCCTTGTACGACCCGCTTAATGATTTATAAATTTTATTTAGTGAGTTTTATAAAGGGAAAAAAAATGATTTATGCATTATTTTTCATACCATGTGGTATATATTGTATTTTTGAGTGGGATGTTATTTTTATAATATCATTAATGAATTATAAATTTTATCTAGTGGGTGTTTTAAAGAGGAATAAAATGATAAGATGATTTATGCATTGTTGGTTTGTACTATGTGGTATATTAATTGTACTTTTGAGTGATGAGGTGTTTTAATAATATCATAAATTATATGTAAATTTCATTTAGTGTGTATTTTGAAAAAGAAAGATGCCTAAGATGATTTATGCATTATTGTTTTTTATCATGTGATGTATTAATTGTACTTTTAAGTGATGGAGTTTTTAATAATATCATTAATTACATGTGTTAGATTGACGTATTTGTGCATTAAATAATTGTAAACATAGTTTTAAACTTTTAATTTAGAAGCCACAAATAGATTCCATTACTAGCAAGTGTGTGGTCTTAGGGTGGATTTGTTTCATTAAGATGTTTTTGGTCTGAATCTGAATCTGACTACCACATCTTACTGGTAAGAGGTCATTATAAAGTCTGAATCTGAATGAAATAATGTTGTTTGTTTTTTATAATTGTCTGAATGATTTTAATTATTCGTTTTTAAGTGTATATTGAACCATAGCAATACAATGAATAAGTTTCTTGAACGTATCTTTGAAGATAATATTTAGAAAAAGTTTCCAATCTTGAATTCACAATCACACACGATTTCGGTTCACTTTTTATCAACAAACGAGTTACGATTAACAATCTTTCTCAAATTACGATTGACACTTTGGGCCAATGTTTAACTCTAATACTACAAAAAAAATTATATCCAGGCCACTGACATAAAGTTAACCATCAATAAGCCCTAAAACATGAGCCTATATTTATGAGTTC
Organism: Chrysanthemum makinoi; assembly: GCA_910596185.1. Lineage (NCBI taxonomy): Eukaryota > Viridiplantae > Streptophyta > Magnoliopsida > Asterales > Asteraceae > Chrysanthemum > Chrysanthemum makinoi. Next base: position 349,631,169 of record OU343221.1, on the reverse strand, counting down.
AAAAGAAATAAAGCCCAAAATTATTTAACCCTAACCTAAATGTATCTTGATGAGTGTCTAAATACTCATCATTTTTGTACTGTTTAGAATGCCAAAAACATCTGAAGACACTCAGAAACGCATCAAAATGATAAAAATATCACAAATAAGTGTTTTATGTGTTTTAAATGCAAAAATATCAAAATCGGATGAAAAACGTATCAAGTTTGCATAATTGGCAGTTTTAGTCCCTCAAGTTTCAAAAGTTGTCAAAAACAGTCCCTGGTAAATCAAAATAAAGAAAAATGTTATTCAAAGTCCCTGAAATATTCTAAGTTGTCAAAAATGGTCCTTGAATAAATCTTTGGCAAAATTACAACTTAGGTCCCTAAACTTTTAAAATTGTCATAAATGGTCCTTGGATATTTAAAAATATAAAATAATCAACTATGGTCCTTGTACTATTTAAGAATGGCAATAATGGTCCTTGTGTTAACTTTGGAATATTTACAGGTTTGGTCCCTTAACTTTGGCTGAATTGCAAAGTTAGTCCTTGTGTTATTTAACAAACCAATTGGACCCCTTTTGTGTTTTAAACCCAGCCAAACCACTTGACCCCTGTCAAAACACACGACCCCCAATTATGAACCCCACTTATAATATCCTCGGTCAAATCCGGTCAACGCTGGCGCTTCAAACAGACCTCTGTTCATCGTCTCACCATTCTGTAATCCCAATACCAGAGTTGTTTTACACCTTTAGCCTTTACACATCACTTATAAACCTGTTACCAACTCCCCTAACACCTCCATATCTTCCAAAAAGCTTTAATTAGCAAAACCTGCTCAAAGACTATTTTGGCGCCAAATTTGACAAATGGCGAAATTGATGATCTGTGAAGATCCAATGGTTGGAAATTGGTGGGAAATACTCAGAGATGTCGACTAAGCTGAAAAAGATCATTATATAGAAGTTTGAAGCAATGTAGCAGGATATCTAGAGTAATTTATTTTGCTTATGTCGTTTTTATTAATTTAAGTTTTCCAGTACAATTTAAAGTTTTCAAGTGTCTTGTAATAATATCTCAGTGTATTAAGAACTTAATTTCAGTTTCAATTTCAGTTTGTTTTCATAAATTCAAATTTATGCTTATTTCCTAGTTCAAATTCTCAAAAATACTGTTGTTGTTATTAAGTTATTGTTATTGCTTCTTAAGCTCTTATAAGCTCTTGACAAAGCTTATAAGCTCTTAGAACCCTTAAGGAACCAGTTTTACTTAACAATTCCAAAATTACCAAAAATACCAATAAATTAGTTAAAAATAAAAATCTATGGGAAATGATCAAAAAACTGGTGCAGAGCTGGTCTTTGGATTGCTTATTGGTATAGAGCTTCTTGGGAAGCTATAGGTGTGATCTCAGACCTTGGTTCTCTGTCCTGTGCATGAACTCAGTTTCTAAGCTATTTTCTAAAAATTTGCATTTCATAATTTATGTGTTTAAGGTATGTTAATTCTAGTCTAATACTGTCTTATTAAAGTTAATGTAAGTTAATTAATAGCTATCTTGGTTTAAAAAACTTGTTTGAGTGTTAAAAGCTTTATAAACAGTCTCAATAAGGACTGTTTGGAATTGCTTAGTTATCTGAGATAGAGGCCTGTGGTGTTGTTGTTTGTTATTGTTTCATGTCACTTTAGTGTTTAATAGCTCAGTCAAACCAATAAACATAGTCCTTGTTTAACAAAAAGTCAAAATCATCTTTTAAATCATCTTATGAGTTAACTGTTAGAAAATATATTGTGTAATTCATCATATTAGCTTAAAACCTGTTATTCTAGCTTAAGTTTATCTTATTTCAGCTTAATATAACATAATTAGTGAGTAAAATCAATCCTAAGTTCATAAAAGTCAACATAGTTCATAATTTAAAAAGTCAAATTTTCATTTTGGTTGTTTTTGAATAAAATAGATTAATTTATATAGCACTTATTATTAGCTTTCAACATTTGAGCTTTTGGGATATCAAAATTTAGCTGCTCAGATTTATACTAGTATTTTTTATATTTTCTAGTTCAGCTTTTAAACTGCTTAACTTTTAGCTTATTTTAGATCCTTTTTTCAAATATGTGCCTGTGTACGCAGTTTGATACCATTTTCACAAGCTTGTAAAAAGCTCTCTAGTTACCCAAAGCTTGTGAATTTTAGTTTTTTGTGAAGCTAAGCAAGCCATTTCAAAGATCCAAGCTTAATTTTCCACTTTGCAGCTTGTTTAATAAGGCTGCACATAGCTTTTAGTTTTGTACATTTGACTCAGCATACACTGAGTCATTATCAGTGGTTTTTCAGCTTTTTCTCAAGCTCACCATAAGCTCTCTAGTGGACCCCACAGTGAGAGCTTTAGCTTTTTGGAAAGCTGAGTTGGTCAACTTGCTAATTCCAGTCTTTGTTTCCATTTTCTAGCTTATTTGATAAGGCTGCAATAAGCTTAAACCTTGTCCCATAACTGTCTTATAACAATTAGAAGCCAAGTGCTTATTTGCTTATTTCCATCTTATCAGTGTGTTTATTTGTGTATTTTAGCTTAATATAAGTAGCTTTAGCTTGTTCTTAGCTTATTATATCTTTGGTTTTAGCTTGTGAGTCTGTTTAAGCTTAAAACATCAACATAAGCTTATAACATTAACTGTTAGCTTATAAGCTTATCAAACTGCTTATTTTTAAGTTTGAAAATTTTTGTCTTCATTAAAGTTTCACATTTTAAGTAGTTAAGTAGGTTTAAAAAAGAAAAACCACAAAAACATCATTTTTAAAATAGTGATAGCGTTTATTTAATAGAAATTAGCTTTTTGATTTTTCTTTTCAGCTTATTATTAAGCACATCTTGTTTTTATAATTTTCTTAGTTTTCTGTCATCATAATATATTTTTATAAAATGTTTCATAATTTTCCTAATTTGTTTAGTATTTATTAAAATTAAAAATAGTTAAAAAGTCTTAGATAATTAATAATAAATAAATAAAAAACCTAAAATATATCTTTTCAGTTTTAAAATTAGTTTTATAATATTCTAGATTTTTCTTAGTTAAAATTTTATTTTTCCAGGTTATTTTTATATTTTCTTGTATTTAAGTGTATTTTAGATAATTAATAAATAGTAATTAATTAATAATAAATAGATAAAAAGTGTAAAAAATATAGTTTCAATTTTGAAATAAGTTTTATAATATTTTAGATTTTTCTAAGTCATAATTTTATTTTTCTAGCCTTATTTCATATTTTATCATATTTTAGGTTATTATTAAATAGTTAAAAATAGTTTTTAATTAATAATAATTAAATAAATAGTTATAAAAATAATTTTCTTTTTCCAATAATTTTATTTTATTTTTAGGATTCCAAAAATATCATTTTCATATTTTTAGGCCTTTTATTTCTTAGAACTCACGTTTTATTGTATACGTTTACGTAGTTTTTAATCGTACGTATTTACGTTTGTGTAATCTGATTGTTGTGCTTTACAATTCTGTATCCAAATATCATTTCAATCAATCAGTAGTGTAGTTATCAATCCAAATCCTTACTGATCACTATCCTTAGTGATTATTCGACATCTGTCTGTGTTAAACACCATTCATCCTCCGTGGGACTTAACGACCCAGGAATCCACTATATTCCTCTGATCTTAATTGTATTGCTTTCTAAGCTGTTTTAAGTTTATTACGGTTGACCATTCACAAGTGGTTAGCTTGTGTGATAAAACTTGACTGTTCAGGAGCTAATCAAATTTTGACGCCGCTGCCGGGGAGGCTGTAAGCGTGTTTTAAGCAGTTTTTCAGACCCATTCTTGCACATATACCACCGTTTGTAAACAGTTTTTTGTAAAGTTATCATAAATCAAAAAGTTCATTAACACTTTTCCTAAAGTGTTAACAACACCAAAAATATATAAAACAACAAAACAATCGTAACGTTTTCTAGCTTGTGTTTCCTTTAAGGTGATTCTTAAAGAGATACGATTTGGTTAAACGAGACGATACCAAAAATATTGTCCAAAAGTTTTTAAGCCTCAGCACATATCCATACCTACGTCTTTTCAGTGGTACTTAAATACATAAAAATCAACCACCGCAAATCAAGGCAGTACACCTACTAACTGGGGGTCTGACCATTAATAAGTTCCCGAACAACATATTTAAAACTTGCCTTTGTGTCATTGTGATTTGGTGTACCTTTTTCAAAGAAGCCATTTCATTTGTGATTATTGGTTTAAGTTCACTTGTCTTTTTGCCTCGCATTTGTTTTGAAAACTGATTTTTATACTTAGTGCATGCGCACTCGCTCTTCCAGCTTCTACAAGTCCACTTTCCGAGCTTGCAAATATTCCTCATAGACGAGGACGTCTCGCTCCTTCACCGCGGATCGAGCGTCTACCACCACCACACCCTGTCGTAATGGCAGAAGATAAGCCGATGAATGAGCTTCTCCAAGCACCCATCGAGGGTTACGGAGATGCCATTATTGTCCCAACCATCGTCCGATACCTTTGAGCTCACAACCGGGTTGCTTAATCTTGTAACCCAAAGCCAATTCTATGGTTTTGAGCGGGATGATCCTCATGCACATATTCGATGGTTTAACAAGATTGCATCTACCATCAAATACAAGAATGTCCCTCATGAAGCAATTAAGCTTCTTCTCGCTTCCATTCTCTCTAGAAGGACAAGCCCGGAATTGGCTTGAGAAACAACCCCTCGTTCCATTGAGACATGGGAGGATCTAGTCACCAAGTTTGTTAACGAATTCTATCCTCCATCCCGAACTACAAGTCTTAAGAATGAGATAATGAAATTTTCTCAAAGATTTGATGAATCATTCGGAGAGGCATGGGATCGTTACAAAGAGTTGCTCTGCAAGTGTCCGCATCATGGTTTTACCGAATTAATGCAAATGGATACTTTCTACAATGGTCTCGAGACAAGTGACCAAGACTCTTTAAATGCCTCCGCGGGAGGTAATTTCTTGAGCAAGACCACAAAAGAAGCCTTGCAAATCATTGAAAACAAGTCCCATGTCCGCTCTTTCCGACAAAGATATATCGTCTCCCTAATGCCGACCTTCTACTTCATCTCACGTGAGTACATCTAGCACCGATGCTAAGATTGACAAACTCACGGATATTGTTCAGCTTTGGTTCTTGCTAGCCAAAAGAAAGTCACTTTCACTCAGACACCATCACATGGTGAAGTGAAGAAAGTTGAAGTTTGTGTTACTTGTGGTGGTCCTCATGCATACTACAATGACGCCACCGATGGTAGTTCGTTTGAAGCCAATGCTATAGCCGGTACTTCACATCAAGGAGGTAATCAATATCGTCCTCAAAATGAACCAAACTACCGTGCTAATACTTATCAGGCACCACCCGGTTTTAGCCAAAATCCTAACATACAGAACCGGAATCAGAACCAACCTAGAATGAACCAAGGTTATCAAAACCAAGGTAGTTTCTATCCCGGACCCAATCAAGGTTTCCAACATCAAGGAAACCTTAATCAAAACAATTTCAATCGAGGGAATCAATTTCAAGGAAACGTAAATCCTAATCAAGGGAATTTTCAACAACAAGGTCATAATCAAAACATCCGACCTCAAAATTTCCCTCCATTACCTCCAGTACCATCATCTGATGAGTTATTGAAGCAATTCATGAAATCCCAAGATGAAATGAACGGGTTGTTGGTCACCGATCGTGATCTTAAGAAGTCTTTAAATGATCAACCCTTGGGCTCAGGAAAACTTCCGAGCAACACGATCGCTAACCCGAGGGAAGATGCAAAGGCGATCACAACCAGAAGTGGTGTTTCATACAATGGACCCGCTATTCCTACTACCTCTTCTTCTTCTCTCCCGAAGGTAGTGGAAAGTGAACCGGAGGTTACAAAGGACAAGGAACTTCCTAATAATAACGGAGGTACCAACGATGTCCATCCTCAAGTTGTCCAGAAACCCAAATCCAATCCAGGAGTTGTTTTTGAACCTCCAGTAGCTCCCATTGAAAATACCAAATCCAAATCTTCTATTCCTTACCCATCACGTTTGAATGAGCAAAAGCTCCGCGAAAAAGCTACCATCAAATGGATAAATTTTTTCAAATTTTCCAAGAACTACATTTTGACATAAGCTTTTGCGGATGCTATCATGCTGATGCCCAAGTTTGCATCAACTCTCAAACACATGTTAAGCAACAAGGAAAAGCCGTTTGAAATGGCTAAAACTCCTCTTAACGAGAACTGCTCTGCAGTTAGACGAAGAAGCTTCGAGAAAAGCTTGGAGATCCCGGAAATTCTCTTACCTTGTGTATTTCCGTGAATGGTTGAATGCTTTGCCTTAGCGATCTTGGTGCAAGCATCAACTGATGCCTTATTCAAGATGGAAGAAACTTTCTTCCTCCGAACTTACTCCTACATGCATGACTCTCGAGCTTGCAGATCGTACAATATCCCGTCCCCTTGGCATTGCCGAGGGGCGTATTTGTGAAAGTAGGAAAGTTCCATTTTCCAACTGACTTTGTGGTTGTTGATTTTGATGCCGATCATCGGGTTCCTCTCATTGTTGGACGAGGATTCCTGAGAACGGGCCGTGCTCTCATTGATGTATTTGAGCAAGAAATCACATTACGTGTTGGTAATGAAGCCGTCACCTTTAACCTTGATCAAACTTCGAGGTACTCCGCAAATTATGATTCTGAATCGGTTAACCGAATAGATATCATTGATGTTGCTTCTGAAGAGTACTCTCAAGAAGTTCTTGGTTATGATCATAATTCTTCGAGTGATAATCTCACTCATTCATCTCAACCCATCATTGCCAATTCTACTCCTTCTCTCACCCCATTTGAGGAAAGTGATTTCATCTTGGAAGAGATTGAAGCCTACTTGTCTAGTGATTCTGTTCCATGGGAAATTGATCACGCTCCCATCGACATCGAGGGGGACATACTTCTCATTGAGAAGTTGCTCAATGATGATCCATCATCATCACTCCCTCCCGCCGAGCTTCATAACAAGGAAGTCAAGTCAGCTTGAGAAAATCAAGAATTTCTGAAGTCGAACTTAAGGACTTACCTCCTCATCTCGAGTATGCATTTCTTGAGGGTGATGATAAATTACCCGCCATTATTGCTCGAGATTTGAGTAAAGATGAAAAGACCGCTCTCATAAAGGTCTTGAAGTCACACAAGCAAGCAATTGCTTGGAAACTCTCCGACATTAAGGGTATCAACCCGGAGTTTTGTACTCACAAAATCTTGATGGAGGATGACTTCAAACCAGCAGTTCAACATCGAGAGAAGGGTGAATCCTAAGATCCATGATGTTATCAAACTGGAGGTTATCAAACTTCTTGATGCAGGATTGATTTACCCGATCTCAGATAGTCCTTGGGTTAGCCCAATTCATTGTGTTCCTAAAAAGGGTGGCATAACTGTTGTCACAAATGAAGATAACGAGTTAATTCCAACTCGATTGGTTACGGGATGTCGTGTGTGTATTGACTATCGTAAGTTGAATGACGCCACCCATAAAGACCATTTTCCTCTACCCTTCATGGACCAAAATGCTTGAGAGATTAGCAGGGAACAAATACTATTGTTTTCTTGATGGTTTCTCGGGTTATTTTCAGATCCCCATTGATCCAAAGGATCAAGAAAAGACCACATTCACCTGCCCATACGAAACTTTTGCCTACAGACGTATGCCTTTTGGCCTATGTAACGCTCCTGGCACGTTCCAACGATGTATGATGGCCATATTCCACGACATGATCGGGGAAACAGTGGAGGTGTTTATGGATGATTTCTCGGTCATTGGGGACTCATTTCAAACATGTCTCTCCCATTTAGAAAAAATGCTTCAAAGGTGTGAAGACACCAATCTTTGTCTAAATTGGGAGAAGAGCCACTTTATGGTCAAAGAAGGCATAGTCCTTGGCCATAAGATTTCGAAAAACGGGATTGAGGTTGATAGAGCAAAAGTCGATGTTATTGCTAAATTACCTCATCCTACTACCGCCAAAGGTATTAGGAGTTTTTTAGGTCATGCCGGTTTTATCGCAGATTCATACAAGATTTTTCTAAAATCGCTCGGCCTATGACTCATCTTCTTGAAAAGGATGCTCCTTTTATCTTCTCACCTGAGTGCATCGAAGCTTTTGAAACATTAAAGAAAAGCTTACTGAAGCACCCATTCTCGCTTGCTCCGACCGACTTGACTTTTGATCTCATGTGCGATGCAAGTGATTTTGCTATCGGTGCAGTCCTAGGGCAACGTAAATCCAAGCATTTTCAGCCTATCCACTACGCAAGTAAGACTATGACTCAAGCTCAAACCCATTACACCACCACAGAAAAAGAGCTACTAGCCGTGGTGTATGCGTTTGAGAAGTTTCGACCATACTTAATCTTGACCAAATGCGTGGTGTATACGGATCACTCGGCTCTCAAATATCTCTTTGCAAAACAAGATGCAAAACCGAGATTGCTCCGCTGGGTTCTCCTCCCCGCAAGAATTTGATATCATTATACATGATAAAAAGGAGCCGAGAACCCGTCAGCTGATCATCTGTTCCGTCTAGAAAACCCTAACCAAGATGTTTTCGAGAAAAAGGAAATAAATGAAACATTTCCTCTCGAGACACTCAATGCGGTTTCTTTTCGTGGAAACTCTACCACCCCATGGTTTGTCGACTTCAAATTACCATGCGGGTAACTTCATAGTGAAAGGGATGTCGAACCAACAGAAGAACAAATTCTTCAAGGATGTTAAACATTACTTCTGGGACGACCCTACTTATTCAAAATCTGTGCGGATCAAGTCATCCGACGGTGTGTTTATGGACATTCTCAAAGCTTGCCATGCTGGACCCACCGGGGGCCATCATAGTCCAAATTACACCACCAAAAAGGTGTTTGATTCCGGGTTTTATTGGCCCACAATTTACAAGGATGCCCATGAATTTGTCAAAACTTGTGACGCTTGTCAACGTCACGGAAATATCTCTCAAAGAAATGAAATGCCGCAAAACGCCATTCAAGTTTGTGAGATCTTTGACATCTGGGGCATTGATTTTATGGGGCCATTTCCATCATCTCGAGGAAACAAATACATACTTGTGGCGGTTGACTATTTGTCAAAATGGGTTGAAGCGAAAGCTTTACCTACCAATGCTGCCCGAGTTGTTGTGAAATTTTTAAAATCTCTTTTTGCTAGGTTTGGAACTCCATGAGCTATAATCAGTGATCGTGGTACACATTTCTGCAATGATCAATTTGATCGTGTCATGCAAAAGTATGGTGTAACCCACCGCCTCTATCTATCGCATACCACCCCAAACAAGTGGGCAGGTGGAAGTCTCCAACCGTGGTATTAAAAGAATTTTAGAAAGGACGAGGCAAAACCGTGCATCCCTGGTCGGATAAACTGGATGACGCACTCGGGCCTTCCGACAGCTTACAAAACACCCATCAGGTGTACTCCATACAAGCTTGTGTACGGAAAGGCATGTCATCTTCCGATTGAGCTTGAGCACAAGGCATACTGGGCCTTAAAACATGCCAATTTCGATATTCGACATACCGTGATCATAGAAAAGTTCAAATGAATGAATTAAACGAACTTCGTGATCAAGCATACGAGAACTCTTTGATCTACAAACAAAAGACAAAGAAGATTTATGACTCTAAAATCAAGAACCGCGTTTTCAACGTTGGTGATCGAGTCCTTCTTTTCAATTCTAGATTGAAGATTTTCTCGGGAAAGCTCAAGTCCCGTTGGTCTGGTCCATTTACCATCACTAAGGTTTATCCTTATGGTACTGTTGAGTTATCTCAACCCGATGGTCCAAATTTTAAAGTAAATGGTCATCGATTAAAGCATTATTTTGGAGAGGACATTCCACCTGTGATTGTCCCGGATCTACAAACTTTCCCCATGAACCAATGAATGCGGGATCGAGTCAAGCTAATGACTCGGTAATCAAAAACAAGAGCACACACATATGGGTTTTCACCCATGTTTCTGTCTTCTTACCCTTTTCTACCACCCTAGTGTGGGGGAGTTGCCCCCCGCTGTTGTATATAAACCTCTATATCATATAAAAAAAAATGTGTATATATCAAAAATAAAATAATGGCCGTAGTATTTCCCTTTTATGTTCTATGTTTCGGCATAACCGCTGGTACTTTGAATATTGAGGGCAATATTCATTTCTAAGTGTGGGGGAATTCTCACGAATTTTATCATGTAATTATTCCACCCAATTCCCCGTTTTTGGCCAAAATTTTTTTTGGAGTAAGTGTTTTTCACTTACTCAAAAATGGTAATCACCGCCATGTCTAACAAATAAAAGGATTGGCTAATCCAGGAGCAAACGGCTCTTGGTAAAGATATCTCAAATCCGTTTATGGCTTGCAATTTGCCCAAAATTGTATGGTGTTCAACTCACCATATCTTTAAACTAGTGAAAAGTTGGCTAGCCCGCAAGTTTATGGCTTGTGGTAAAGGCAGTTGGAAATCCATAATTTGGAATTCTCACGAATTTTATCATGTAATTATTCCACCCAATTCCCCCGTTTTTGGCCAAAATTTATTTTTGGAGTAAGTGTTTTTCACTTACTCGCAAATGGTAATCAGTACGCTATGTCTAACCCACATAAGGATTGGCTAATCCAGGAGCAAACGGCTCTTGGTAAAGATATCTCAAATCCGTTTATGGCTTGCAATTTGCCCAAAATTGTATGGTGTTCAACTCACCATATCTTTAAACTAGTGAAAAGTTGGCTAGCCCGCAAGTTTATGGCTTGTGGTAAAGGCAGTTGGAAATCCATAATTGGTAATCGACTCACCAAAGAAAATATTGATAATTTATCTAAGAGTTGGCTAGTCCAGAAGCAAACGGCTTCGGGTAAAGACAAATCAAATCCGTTTACAGCTGGTGATTTGCTCAAAATCATTTGGTTATCATTGTACCAAGGTTCTTACTTGAACTTAAACAATTGGCTACTCCAGAAGTGATGGCTTTTGGTAAAGAGATGAAATCCATTAATTTTTCTCAAAACATTGCTAGGGACTAACAATATCTTAGTGTGGGGGATTGATGAGTGTCTAAATACTCATCATTTTTGTACTGTTTAGAATACCAAAAACATCTGAAAACACTCAGAAACGCATCAAAATGATAAAAATATCACAAATAAGTGTTTTATGTGTTTTAAATGCAAAAATATCAAAATCGGATGAAAAACGTATCAAGTTTGCATAATTGGCAGTTTAGTCCCTCAAGTTTCAAAAGTTGTCAAAAACAGTCCCTGGTAAATCAAAATAAAGAAAAATGTTATTCAAGGTCCCTGAAATATTCTAAGTTGTCAAAAATGGTCCTTGAATAAATCTTTGGCAAAATTACAACTTAGGTCCCTAAACTTTTAAAATTGTCATAAATGGTCCTTGGATATTTAAAAATATAAAATAATCAACTATGGTCCTTGTACTATTTAAGAATGGCAATAATGGTCCTTGTGTTAACTTTGGAATATTTACAGGTTTGGTCCCTTAACTTTGGCCGAATTGCAAAGTTAGTCCTTGTGTTATTTAACAAACCAATTGGACCCCTTTTGTGTTTTAAACCCAGCCAAACCACTTGACCCCCCCCAATTATGAACCCCCACTTATAATATCCCTCGGTCAAATCCGGTCAACGCGCGCCCAAACCAGACCTACTGTTCATCGTCCTCACCATTCTCTGTAATCCCAATACCAGAGTTGTTTTTACACCTTTTCGCCTTTACACATCACTTATACACCTGTTACCAACTCCCCTAACACCTCCATATCTTCCAAAAAGCTTTAATTAGCAAAACACTCGCCAAAGACTATTTTGGCGCCAAATTTGACAAATGGCGAAATTGATGATCTGTGAAGATCCAATGGTTGGAAATTGGTGGGAAATACTCAGAGATGTCGACTAAGCTGAAAAAGATCATTATATAGAAGTTTGAAGCAATGTAGTAGGATATCTAGAGTAATTTATTTTGCTTATGTCGTTTTTATTAATTTAAGTTTTCCAGTACAATTTAAAGTTTTCAAGTGTCTTGTAATAATATCTCAGTGTATTAAGAACTTAATTTCAGTTTCAATTTCAGTTTGTTTTCATAAATTCAGTTTATGCTTATTTCCTAGTTCAAATTCTCAAAATACTCTATTGTTGTTATTAAGTTGTTGTTATTGCTTCTTAAGCTCTTATAAGCTCTTAGAACCCTTAAGGAACCAGTTTTACTTAACAATTCCAAAATTACCAAAAATACCAATAAATTAGTTAAAAATAAAAATCTATGGAAATGATCAAGAAACTGGTGCAGAGCTGGTCTTTGGATTGCTTATTGGTATAGAGCTTCTTGGGAAGTTATAGGTGTGATCTCAGACCTTGGTTCTCTGTCCTGTGCATGAACTCAGTTTGTAAGCTATTTTCTAAAAATTTGCATTTCATAATTTATGTGTTTAAGGTATGTTAATTCTAGTCTAATACTGTCTTATTAAAGTTAATGTAAGTTAATTAATAGCTATCTTGGTTTAAAAAACTTGTTTGAGTGTTAAAAGCTTTATAAACAGTCTCAATAAGGACATTTGGAATTGCTTAGTTATCTGAGATAGAGGTCTGTGGTGTTGTTGTTTGTTATTGTTTCATGTCACTTTAGTGTTTAATAGCTCAGTCAAACCAATAAACATAGTCCTTGTTTAACAAAAAGTCAAAATCATCTTTTAAATCATCTTATGAGTTAACTGTTAGAAAATATATTGTGTAATTCATCATATTAGCTTAAAACCTGTTATTCTAGCTTAAGTTTATCTTATTTCAGCTTAATATAACATAATTAGTGAGTAAAATCAATCCTAAGTTCATAAAAGTCAACATAGTTCATAATTTAAAAAGTCAAAATTTCATTTTGGTCGTTTTTGAATAAAATAGATTAATTTATATAGCACTTATTATTAGCTTTCAACATTTGAGCTTTTGGGATATCAAAATTTAGCTGCTCAGATTTATACTAGTATTTTTTATATTTTCTAGTTCAGCTTTTAAACTGCTTAACTTTTAGCTTATTTTAGATCCTTTTTCAAATATGTGCCCTGTGCACAGTTTTGATACCATTTTCACAAGCTTGTAAAAAGCTCTCTAGTTACCCAAAGCTTGTGAATTTTAGTTTTTTGTGAAGCTAAGCAAGCCATTTCAAAGATCCAAGCTTAATTTTCCACTTTGCAGCTTGTTTAATAAGGCTGCACATAGCTTTTAGTTTTGTACATTTGACTCAGCATACACTGAGTCATTCTCAGTGGTTTTTCAGCTTTTTCTCAAGCTCACCATAAGCTCTCTAGTGGACCCCACAGTGAGAGCTTTAGCTTTTTGGAAAGCTGAGTTGGTCAACTTTCTAATTCCAGTCTTTGTTTCCATTTTCTAGCTTATTTGATAAGGCTGCAATAAGCTTAAACCTTGTCCCATAACTGTCTTATAACAATAAGAAGCCAAGTGCTTATTTGCTTATTTCCATCTTATCAGTGTGTTTATTTGTGTATTTTAGCTTAATATAAGTAGCTTTAGCTTGTTCTTAGCTTATTATATCTTTGGTTTTAGCTTGTGAGTCTGTTTAAGCTTAAAACATCAACATAAGCTTATAACCTTAACTGTTAGCTCATAAGCTTATCAAACTGCTTATTTTTAAGTTTGAAAATTTTTGTCTTCATTAAAGTTTCATATTTTAAGTAGTTAAGTAGGTTTAAAAAAGAAAAACCACAAAAACATCATTTTTAAAATAGTGATAGCGTTTATTTAATAGAAATTAGCTTTTTGATTTTTCTTTTCAGCTTATTATTAAGCACATCTTGTTTTTATAATTTTCTTAGTTTTCTGTCATCATAATATATTTTTAGAAAAAGTTTCATAATTTTCCTAATTTGTTTAGTATTTATTAAAATTAAAAATAGTTAAAAAGTCTTAGATAATTAATAATAAATAAATAAAAAACATAAAAAATATCTTTTCAGTTTTAAAATTAGTTTTATAATATTCTAGATTTTTCTTAGTTAAAATTTTATTTTTCCAGGTTATTTTTATATTTTCTTGTATTTAAGTGTATTTTAGATAATTAATAAATAGTAATTAATTAATAATAAATAGATAAAAAGTGTAAAAAATATAGTTTCAATTTTGAAATAAGTTTTATAATATTTTAGATTTTTCTAAGTCATAATTTTATTTTTCTAGCCTTATTTCATATTTTATCATATTTTAGGTTATTATTAAATAGTTAAAATAGTTTTTAATTAATAATAATTAAATAAATAGTTATAAAAATAATTTTCTTTTTCCAATAATTTTATTTTATTTTTAGGATTCCAAAAATATCATTTTCATATTTTTAGGCCTTTTATTTCTTAGAACTCACGTTTTATTATACGTTACGTTTAGTTTTTAATCGTACGTATTTACGTTTGTGTAATCTGATTGTTGTGCTTTACAATTATGTATCCAAATATCATTTCAATCAATCAGTAGTGTAGTTATCAATCCAAATCCTTACTGATCACTATCCTTAGTGATTATTCGACATCTGTCTGTGTTAAACACCATTCATCCTCCGTGGGACTTAACGACCCAGGAATCCACTATATTCCTCTGATCTTAATTGTATTGCTTTATGAGCTGTTTTAAGTTTATTACGATTGACCATTCACAAGTAGTTAGCTTGTGTGATAAAACTTGACTGTTCAGGAGCTAATCATATGTATACCCTAAACCTATGCTACAATTATCAGCCACCACTTTTCTTTTCTCAAACCAAAACGCATTTTCTAATAACTTTCTATCTCTCTTTGAAAACAAATAATCAAATTCTTGTTCTTCAAATCCAAACAAGAACTAGCGCAAATCGGTATAACACACTTTGTTTTCCTTGACCCACGAAAATAATGAAGAACACAACTCACGAAATCAAGTCTTTGATATTTGTTCTCCGACTACACGAAAATCAGAACCAAAACGGCAAAACCCTTCGTGATTTATTCTACTGAAGATTGTTGTGGGTTTATTTTGCTTTCGAACCATGTGTGATCTTTTTTATTATTTATTTTATTTTATTTTTTTTCAAGATGATATTGTGGAGTTGGATATATATATATATGTGGGTAAGAGGCAGTAAGACATGGCACCAAATCTGATTGAGTAAGATATGCACCATCTGACTGTGTCTGACTCTCGAAAAAAAACAACCAAAACGTCTGACCGCGTCTGACTTGTCAGACGTCAGATGTGGTTCAGATGTTTTTGGCAAAAACAAACACACCCTTAAATTTTTAAGCTTTCGAAATTTTATAAGAAGTCCCAAACACTCTCGTTGAGTTTAAAACCTTCTAACATTTAAAACATGCTATAAGGTGTATTGTGACCCATTTAAACCTTCTAACATCCCTATAAATACCAAGGTTGAGTTTGGTTTAGTCACAACATTCAAATACTCTCAAAACGCTAAAAAACCGCTCACAAAAAGCCTTACAAAACAACCGATCTTCTCAAAACACTTCAACTTCCGCCGGTGTTGATTTTACCAATGAACCGTCGATTGTTGGGGTTATACCAACTCCCCGAAACAAAGGGATCATTACGAATTGGTGAAGTTCACGAATGATTCAACAAAGGCTCGTTGTAAATATTACAATGATTTTTTGAAATCTGATGGGAACACGACCTTGAAGAAGCACACGAATGAATATTTTAGAGCACTCAAAAATGTTCCAGCTTCAGAACAAACTACTATGGGACAGGATGGGAGTATATTTGTATATGACGATATGACGCTTCGTCAAGATTTTGCACACTTTGTGATTCAAAACGGTTTGTTGTTCAACCACTTCGTCAACCATAATTCAAAAGCGCCTTCAACCTCGATATAATCATGTAAGTCGTCAAACCCTTAAACATGATTGAAAAACTCTCGATATAATAATTCAAAAGCGCCTTCAAACGCGAACGAAAAAAAAAACCCGAAACGACCAAAAAAAAGCTCACTGTGAAGAACAATTCGATCGGTTTTTTTTCCCAATCCGGTTTGGAAACCGTACCAAAACCGGTTCTACAGGTTCGGGTTTTTAAACCAAAAATGCTATAGAAACCGGTTCGGTTTGAGCCGAAACCGATTTACTGACTTTGACTTTAAACCGCTTCGGTTTAAAAACCGGTCCGGAATTCGGTCAATGGCCACCTCTAGACGGAGGGAGTAATACCAAGAGTTAGGATCCCTTGCAAAGTGATAGAAATTAAAAAGTCTATAAAGCCTATCATCTAGTGCCACGTGTCCCTCACCTAATCATTTCCTTTTTCTTATTAAATTCGGTTAGGGGGTATTTTGGTTCTTTTAACCCATTTTTTTATTCCACCCCAAAACTTCAAACGTAAATAACTTTCAAACGACAAACTTTTATGAAAAACCGATTTCACCACAATTTTTTTTAAATTTAATTCCCTTGAATTTGGTATGCATTTTAATATATAAGGCGCAACATTTTTTCAACTTTTTTAGTAGGTGTTGATTTTCTTGAAATTTTCGGCATTTTCGGCTCTAATTTTGTCTAGTTTAAAGGCCTAATTATGCAAAACTTAAAACACAAAAATTGTAGCTTTTTGCATATTCTTTACCCATATTTTTGAATCACTCAATTTCGATATAATATGAGTGAGATATTGCACGTTAACAATAACATCTTAGTCATATTTAGTGCACACAAAGTGTTTGATAAAATGCCTAAAATAGTTCTTTCTTATAAAAGTACATTCAAATGCACTAATTGATATACCAAAATAAATCTTTTATTATTTTTGGTTTTTTTAACTAATGAACAACTAAATGATAAACTGAAAAACATTGTGACTAGGGGTGTTATTCGGGTTGACCTAGTCGGGTTCGGGTCAACTCGGGTCGGGTCAAATCGAGTCAAGCTTTAAAAAAACATACCCGAACTCGACCTTGTTTAGAACTCGGGTCGGGTCAATTCGGGTTCGGGGTCAACTCGGGTCAGGTCAATTGGGTCGGGTCAATTCGGGTTCGGGGTTAACCCGAGTATTTTTACATTGTAAAAGTGTTGTTGAGCCGGGTTAGTCGGGTTCGGGTCGGGTCAAGGCTAAAAAAACATACCCGAACCCGACCTTATTTAGAACTTCGGGTTGACCGATTGACCGAATATAATTTTGAACCCGATAGACCCGACCCGAATTTACTCGGGTCGGGTCAGCCCGAATGACACCCCTCAGGCTGGTTACAGTGGGGAGGTTAACCGAGTGGGTTGAGGACTGGTTACCACCGGTTGCCCCATTGTGGGGTGTTTGGTTGTGTTCGGTTGAGAGGGAAAATGAGACGAACTAGGTTGTGTGATCGACCGAGTATAATGCATCAAAAGTGGACAAAAAATCCACCCGTTTGGCTTAAAAAAAAAAAAAAAAAAAAAAAACTTTACCACTTTTACAACATTATAAATACCAACCTCAAACACATTTTTAAACACACAATTCAAACAACTTCTCATAAATACTTTCAAACACATTTTGATAATTATGTCTTACGAGATATTTTTTAATTCTTCGTCTTCTTACGAGGAAGAACTTATGAGCGAATTTACGGAGTTTATGGAATTTACGCAGTATGCTTGGGGCACGCTACCAAGCGTCCCTTGCCAAAGGCTCAACGAAACTACACGCCTAGGGATCATGAAGGTGCTCATAATCGTTTTGTTGCCGCTTACTCTCCAGAAGAACCGTTGTATGACGAAAAACATTCGGTCGGTTCCGGATCGCCGAGACCTATTCACTCAAATTTTCCAAGAGGTAACCAATCATTCTCCTTATTTTCAACAAACTCCTCGATTGTAGGGGCGTGCTTGGTATTTCCCCATTGGTCAAGTGTACCGCGGCAATTAGTCAATTGGGATCGCGGCGTTCACGATTCTCTTGACGAGTATCTGCATTTGGGTGCAACAACAACACGTGATTGTCTCAGTAACTTTTGTAGGTTTATTATAGAGTTATTTGGTGCTGAATATTTGCGAAAGCCCACGTATTCTGACCTTGAAAAAATATATGCTCATCACGAGCAAAAGTATGGGTTTCCTGGGATGATAGGAAGCATTGATTGTACAAGTTGGGAGTGGGAGAATTGCCCAAATAGTTTGAGCGGTCAATATGCTAGGGGTGATCACGGGCCACATCCATTCATTTTATTGGAAGCGGTCGCCTACCAAGATTTATGGATTTGGCATGCGTTATAAACGTTTTACATCGTTCCCCCATTTTCAATGATATCAAATCTGGGAGAGCATCGAAACTTGAATTCGAGGCTAACGATGTTGCTTACCAAAGGGGATACTATCTTACTGACGGGATATATCCGGAATGGTCTGTTCTTATTAAGTCCATTTCAAATCCTCCTACGGGTGATGAAAAAAGAATAATGTACAAGAGGAAGCACAAAGCAGCAAGGAAAGATGTGGAACGAGCTTTCGGTGTGTTGAAGAAGAAGTGGAAAATGCTTAAAGTTCCGGCTCGAGGGCTGTTTAAAGAAGATCTCCAAGATATTGTGTATACATGTATCATATTACATAATATAATCGTCCGAAACAAGCAGCGGGCGATATGTCCTACATGGTTTCCACAAGAGGGCCACCGTGATCATGATCCGGTAAGATCTCATGCAGAATCCTTAGTAGTTACTGAGGAGATAATGGACCGATCAACTCATCTAAACTTAAAATCTGATTTGGTCGAACACGTTTGGAGAAACCGTGGAAATGCAGGAAATCAAGAGATTGAAGGCGAAGACGAAAGTGTGACAGCGAGCGACGATGAAGATTTTTTTTATGTTTTCAGTTTTCAATAAGTACTGTAATGTTTACGTTTTATTAGTTTAAGTTTTTAATTATTGTTGTAATGTTTAAGTATTTTTATTAATGAAGTTTAATTTTGTTTTTAAAAATATGTGAATTAAAAAAAAAATCCCAGGTCACCTCTGTGGCAAATAGGTCGTCGTCAGGTCGTCGGAAAGAGAAAGCTGATGTGGCAATGTCGACCCAGGTTACCACTGTGACTAGCCTAATTGTGACCATAACTGATGAACATTATTTTTATTTATTATTTTTTATTTTTTTTGAAAATCGATGAACTGATGAACAAAAATTAAGAGAATTGATGAACAAAAATTAAGAGAATTGATGAACAACTCTTTTTATTGATGAACAATACTAACTGATGAACAACTAATTGATGAACTGATGAACATTGTGACTCTAACTGAAGAACATTGTGATTTCATTTAGACAACTGATAAACATTATGATTTTTTATTGATGAACATTATGATTTTTTTGTTAGAAAACTGATGGGCTACATAATCTAACTTATGAACATTGTGATATAACTGATAAACAACAATAAAGAGAACTGATGAACATTGTGATAAACTGATGATCAACTCTTTTTAGTAATAAATATGTCTTGTTCATCAGTTAATATTGCTCATCAGTCTTGAACAAGATTAACTGATGAACAAGAGTAACTGATAAACAAAGACTAACTGATGAACAAAACGTTTTCCACATTAAAGAGTTTTGGCTTTTTGAAAACCTTGAGAATGTAGAGGGCTCTTTGACTAATTGCTTGAGGGCACTAGTCCTATTTGTTACTGATATCATTTTTTTTCCTATGTATTTTGGGTATCTGTAAGAGCTTGGGGGCAACGCCCCCACTACCTTACAAATGGCTCCGCCCCTGTCCATCACACAAGTCATTAAACTAGCCATTCCAAACGTGAAAACATTTCCATTTAACACACACACTAATTACACCATCAAAAACACAATTATCTGTCACAAAAAACAAAACCCTCTATGCTATTGATTGTTATAAGAAGAAAAAAAGATTTGCTTGTGGGTCATTTGTGTATGCACACCAGCTGTTTGATAAAATGTCCCATTGAATTAAATCTTGTATTTTAATGGGGTTTTGATTATGCTATGCTATTGATTGTTATAAGAAGAAAAAAAGGGTTTCACAAGTGGTTACTTAAGCTGTTTAGTTTGCCTTTGTTTCACTGATTTTGTGCATTTTGAAACCTTAAACCAATCCAAACCTTAATGGCACTTACCAAACGTAAGCTCGAAAAAACCAACATGGGGGAGGAAGTTTTAGAATTAGGTATACCTTATATACACAATGTTGAGGACCGATACTCTGTTTCCTTAGTTTCCCGTAAGTTTTATGAGATTGATGGCATTACGCGTAAGCGTGTCACTGTCCACACGCTTTACTCCAACCCTTCTCGTTTAAGTAAAAGATTCCCTTTTATCGAGTCGTTAACACTTAAAGGTCCTCAATCTGATATTAGACGTACATATCAATATCATAATGATATCCGAATCACCCCATGGATCCAACAATTAGCTCTCGAGTTTAGGTGTTTGAAAGAACTTCATTGCCACGGTCTAGCTGTTCATGATGAAGATCTCGAGACATTTGCGAGAACACGTGGTAAGGATTTAAGGAGTTTGAAGATTAAGAAGTGTCAAGAGTTTTCGACAGAAGGATTAATGCATGTCTCAAAGTATTGTACACAACTGAAAACTTTTTGTTCGGAATATTGTATTTGTGGAGTGAAAGATAACATTTGGTTTCATCAATTGGCATTGAATAGCACGGTTTTAGAAAGGTTACATGTTACGAATATTGATATTTATGATGCAGAAGATCTTACACTTCTTGCGAAAAAATGTTGCAACTCTTTAATATCGTTGAATATTGGAGCGTGCCATCTAAGTAAACTAGGAGATGCCTTTAGATATGCTGATAGGTTGGAACATTTTGGTGGATATATTCGTGATGAGGAGAGTGAGCTTGCTGGTTTCCAGTTTCCCCCTAGTGTGCGTTCATTAAGTATAGTGGATTTGACAGTAACTCGATATTCAACTGTACTCCCTTTTCTCAGTCAGATAAGGAAATTGAAACTTGTTCGTTTCTCATTGGATTATGCGTGTCAGTGTTTATTGTTTAAGAGGTGTCCCAATTTGGAAGTTTTCTATATCGGGGATGTATGTGGAGACAGGGGATTGCAAGTTATTGGTCAGTTTTGCAAGAAATTGCGCAAACTTTGGCATTTTGGGTTAGCAACTGGGAGGGGACTGATTGCTCTGGCAAAAGGATGTACTAATTTGGAGTATTTAAATGTTAGCGTTGAAGATATTTCAAATAAAGCTCTCGAGTGTATAGGAACTCAATTAAAGAATCTGCGTGATTTCCGTATATGGTTGGGTAAAGAAGACGGGATATCAGATTTACCGCTAGACAATGGTGTTAGAGCTATGCTAATGGGTTGCAACAAACTCAAAAGGCTAGATATCAGTCTCTGGCATGAAGGATTGACGGATGTGGGTTTGGAATATGTCGGGAAGTATGGTGCTTGATTCTAACAGATGCCAAACCGTCAAGTTATCTCACACAAGCTAGCCACTTGTGAATGACTAACCGTAAGAAACTTAAAACAGTTCGGACACTGATTTGCTGATAATGAAGGCTTAAGGGTAATGTGTGTGGATAAAACCTCAATATCGATATCAAAAATAATCACGAAGATAGATTCAAATTCCTTTAGGAAAAAGAATAATAAATCAAATCCAGTGTGTGATCGTTGAAACGGATTAGTCAACCCGAATCGTTTCCCAACGAGGCGTGAATTGCCAACGTCGTTTTTGGTTTGGAATTTAATGCTCGATGTTTTGATTTTTTGATTTTGATTTATTAAACTACGGGAATAAGGAAGGTAATTAAGGGAATCTATTTTACGGGAAATCCTAAATGCGAAATTACTAAAACGTAATTAATAAAACGTAAATAAAATGCAAATACGTCTAAATTATATCCAAAAAATGCCTAAAATTACTTTTACTCTAGAAATGTAATTTGAAAACTATTTTAGGATTAAAAATATTTTTTTGGATTTTTCTGGATTTTATTAAAATTAAAAACTAATTTTTAACTATTAAAACTAATTTAAAATACCAAAAATTATGAAAATCAAAGGGAAAAATATGAAACAATTTTTATAAAATCTAAAATACCATAAGAGAATTTTCAAAACTATTTTTTTATTTTTCTGATTATTTTTCTATTTTTTATGAATTTAAATCTATTTAAATCTAATTTAAATTGTGAAAAATACCAAATAAAAGAGGAAAAATAGGGAAAAATATTTTTTATGCTTTTTATATTTTTCTTAAACTGAGAAAATTGAAAAATTATTTTTTGGAACTTTTTCTCAATTAATTGCAATAAAAGCTATTTAAAAGTGACTAAAAACTATTTTAAATAGAGAAAAATAGCAAAAAGTGACCAAAAATTATGAAAAACTCAGGAAAATTCTAAAATCTTATTCTAAATCTATGAAAAATAAGAAATATGATGCTTGTGTGTGAAAATTATGAACTGCAATGTAAACTGCTATGAAATAAGCTACTTAAAATAAGCTAAACAATGAATTAAGCTATCAAACAGTAATGAAGCTAAGTTATGCTAGAATAAGCTAATATCAACTAATTACACCTAATCCTAACAAGCTACAAGCAACCTTTGCAATGATTTAAGCTAACTGCCTACTTAAGCAAAACAGTGATTAGGACCTAGGTTTGAGCTTATTCACAAGCTTATCAGAAAAGCTTGAGTGAAAAACAGTTATGTGGTCTTCAAGACCACCTAGCAGACTATCACTAAACCAAAAATCAGACCCTGACTATTTGAAATGAACACTGTGCAAGGTCTGCACTATTTGAAGAAAACTGCTGTTGACACCATTTTGACTTTTGAACACAGTTTGGTACTTTGACTTTTATCAGATTTAAGATCAAATATTGAACTGAAAATGATATAATATGATGAAATGAAAGCAATGCAAGCTCACTTATCAGATTATACACCTCTATGCTAGATTATACCAATTGATTCCAACAGATGTGCACATGAGATCAGATAACTTGTGATTTTGACTTAGAATGAAAATAGGTGTAAAATGAAGACAGTTATGAATGCAACAAACCTTAGTAAGCCTAAAGCAACAAAACCATTCCAATGTACTATCCTCTAGCTCAGAGAACAAATCTGATCCAAACACTCTTTAAGCAACAGATTAGCAATCTTCTACCCACAAACCTCAAATCTGATCCAAGCTAACTATCAAATCAGATCTAAATAACACTATAATACCTAAATGAAGCAAGATCTAACACTATAACTATCAAACAGATATAATTCTACTTATGCAGATTTGACAGAAATGAAACAGTTTAGCAAAGATAACACTTACATAAGTCCGATGCATCACTGTGGCTTGCTCATGATATCAATAGAACAAAGAACCTCACCCCAATATTAACTCATTTCAACCCGATCCGTACTAGTTCACAAGAATCCAAAACCATAAAATCCATGAAACTGTTTTGTTGACTTTAGTTGACCAATTAAGAAATTTGAGTTTTAAACAAGAATAAGCTCACAATAAGCTATCACAAGCTTACATGAACCTTTTGAAACAGTAGCTAAGTGTGACTCAATCCATAGAACAGATTTGATAAGTTTTTTATTTTTCACTTATTTTATCGATTTTTTGTATTTTTGATTAAGATGAGAATAAAACTGAGATTACTTGAAATAATGTGATTTTTTAAACAAACAATACTAATAAGTAAATAAGAGAATCATTAAAGAGCTTAAACAAAGATTTGAGAATTAAAGCTAAATTTCATTAAACTTGAAAATTTGAGTACAAAAGAAAATTACAAGAACTACAAACTATTTAAAAACATTAAATTGAAAAACTACAGCTATGCTACTGAATACAATGAAAGATAGAGAGATGATTAATGTGAACGAAATGAGGCCCTTTTTATAGCTGATCTTGAGGTCATGGAAGGATCTAGAAATCCATTTTGTGCTTTCTCTGAGCTCGTTTCCACCATCAGATCAACTCTACATGTCATCCAATCATTTATCACCCTTAGATCAATGTAGCCACGCATCAAGGACCAATCAGAAGGCAGGAATGGGAGAGAATGACACGGATAGCTGACCTGTCATTCCCTATGTGTCAGTGATGTCAGATGAAAGTACAAAAGTACCATTAATTACGGTAATTTTGACCATATGACCATGTGGGTAAATCTAGGGTTCATGTATCCTGGGTAATTTGGGGGTAAAGACGCGGGGGTGGATTTTTTTATATTAATTTGATTGGTTTGGATGGGTTGGGTAGTTTGACTCGGGTTAAGTATACGGGTTTGATATATTAACGGGTAGGATAATTGGGTGGAGTTGTTTAGTTTTGGAATTGGGCCGGGTTTAGCTTTAATATTTGGGCCGAGGATGTTGGATTGGACTTAGGATTTTATTTGTAATCAATTATCATATCAAGGACCAAATGTGCATAAGCTGAAACTTCAGGGACCAAAACTGTATATTCTGAAAATGTCTTTCAAGGATCATTCTTGTTAATCTCAAATAATCCAAGGGTGAAATTTGCAACTTCGAAACTTGAGGGTCATTTCTGCCAAATACTCAAAGATGAGGGACTGATCTTGTCATTTCTTCAAACTTGATTAAAACTTCCAAAAATCATCTTCAGAGAATAAAATCTTCCAAAATTGCACAATCCCGACCTTCCGGCTCAGCTCAAACTCTCTTGATCTCTCGTGCTCGGATTTACGTCTGATTTGGTTCCTTTTTGTGTGTTTTGACATATCCGTACCTGCACAAGCACAAACTCAAGAAAACCACAAATATTAGCAATAAACGGCTCTTTCGTGGTTATTTTGGGTCAGTTTTGATAATGAAAAGGTATGTGTTTTAGCACATACCAAAATACCCCAGACGAGACCATTGTCGTGTCCTCACGCAATGCAATCAACTCACGCTTCTAAAACCAAGGATTTCAATCTCTTTCTACTAAACCTATGAAGAAGTAGTAAAGATTCCTCAAAAGAGATTAAGAAAGCCTTAATTCTAAAAATGCCCCGTTTACCTTTTAATTCACATATATAGATATTACAATTAAGCACATTCCAGTTATGAATGACAGTTTGTTGAACTTTCATGTCGATCAATAACTCTAACATTTTTTCAAACGACACGTTTAGGATCACGGAGTAAGAAACACAACACAGCGTGAAGTGACCATACGGATAGAATACATCGTCCCTGATTTTTCACAAGTCCCAAACTAAGCGTAAAATCGAAATCATTGTTACATATGATTCTAGATGCTAACACTACCCATGGAAGTTACTTGTGTAATTACTTCTTGTTCCCATTTTCCTATTTTCCTCTCGAATTTTTTATTTTTGAGAGAAATGAATTTCTTCAAATTTCTCGTTTCGATAAGAATTAATCCGATAAAGATATGAAGCTAAGTCGATAATTAGTTATCCATCTTCTCTCAAGAACCATTGTCGTAAAAATGAGGTCCACATCAAGGAATTTTATTCACTTATACTTTTGACTTTTTTCAACATTTTTCAACATCATTTTTTTTTTTTTTTTTTTTTTTGCACTTATACTTTTACTTATATGAGCCATGAACTACGGAGCTTCACGGGGTAATTCCAAGACTATAGGCTTCATGAAATGAGAATCCCTACTGGCTAGGCTAAGACCTCACTCAATCCCGGCTAAAGATCCAAGGGTCCGATCTCGACACCGCAGCTCACAACTTTACTTATTACTTTTTCACTTATCACTTATTGCTTATTTATTACGGATCCTTGATGTGTACCCAATTTTTAAAACAAATATTCTTTTAAGAAGATAAAGAACTAACTATCGCCAAAAACTCAACATCTCTAATTATTATTAGACAGATATGGGGTGAAATAATTTTGTGGGAACAAAAAGCCATAAGTACATTCGATGGGCTCTAAAGAGAACCAACTACTCCACGCTTAGCATCTAAACTCATAAGTAACTCTATCATTTCTCGATCTCCGCAAATTTAAAATCCCAAATAATGAGATCCGCAGATGCTTAGCCGATAATTTTAGATTATCTATGGTTAAGGGAACAAGCTAGGCTCAACACGCCTCGGTCAAGTCAGAATTCCATTCCTACTCTCACCAGTGAGAAAGTCAACAAGGTGTCAAAACTTATATTAACTTAGCAAATGCTTCGTCAAATGAAATAAAGTTATGCATATTTAAAGTCACTCAGGGAATCTTGCAAAATCTTGGCCTTGTGAGCTAGAATTCGCATTTTATAGCTTCTTGTCTAAGAGACTAGCCAACTTTTCAATCAAAAAGACTTAACAAAAGCTTACAAAATTTTTTAAATTTTTCACGTTTTTGCACAATTTTTTTATTTTCTAAGGAAAAACGGGGTTACGAGAGTACACGACAAAGAATAAGCAAGTGTGGTCAAATCAAATCGAAGATTACCCTACCCCAGACTAGAACGAAACATTGTCCTCAATGTTTAAAGCAAGGGTATCACGAAAATCTAAAAGCCGTTTATTAAGTATGCTAGAAGATAAACGTTAGTCGATAAGATTTTGGATATCGGATTTCCATCAGCATCGATCATGAAACTCGAGTGGAGAAATGACAAACTTCGAGCACGAGAGTCTTCATATCGGGAACATCCTAAACACAACATCACAAACAACCAAACACGAGAAATCGAAGAGGTAGACCCCTTCGCGTCACTTATTAGAAAATAGAAAGAATAGAGAAGGATAAGCATGGGGTGCCTCCCACGGCGCCACTGTTTTGATCACCGAAGTCGCTAGCCCGACTCGTCCCGAATTCATTTGTCCTTGGGGAAGAAAGTAGTAGAAATACCAGGGTCAAAAACGGTGTCCTCATTCCCGAAGGAATGAGACTGGGTGGGTTGGGAGGGAAAGAAAATGTCGGGCTTAAGCACAAATGGGATAACATCTCCCAAACTCACAAAAGGTTTTTCAAGAAAGAATGATCCATCATCCGGCGGTTTAGCGGGCAGACGACGGGATGACGGATCACAATAAGAATACTCCATAGAAAAAGGGAGTCCATGGTACAAAAAGGTGTATTTCGAAGGTTCAACAATGAAGGCATCCAAGATAGGATCCTTTTTCCGAATAACTTTGGTGATAAGAACGTACTCTTCGATGAGTATCCCAGGGTTAAAAATCTTGTCCTCGGAGAGGAACGAAATCAAAGTATCATCCACGTGAAAATCCTCACGAGAAAAGGAATCACTCTCGGATAAAAAATAGTGTGGAATCTCTGAATCAACAAGCTCATCAGTCGAAATCTTAACTTCCTTATCTTTCTTCGGGAAAAACGGATCATCGTATTTGTTTTCTTCATTCTTAGAAAGAATCGAGTCGGTGGGAGCAAGTTCATCGGTGAACTTCTCGAAGTAAATCGACGGATCTTGATATAACAAATATTCAATTTCGCGTAAGTCGGCTCTAAAATCAAAGATGTCATCCTCACTTCCCGGTGGAAGAGGATCCATGCGAGCGAGTTCATCGGCGAACTCCTCGAGAAGTAAATCAATGGAAGAATCCTTGAGCTCGGGCTCCGAAGGATTAAAAGACGGCTTGATAACTTTTTCTTCCGATGGAATATAAGAATCCCCGTAAAGCATTTTTTCAATCAAACGAATATCTCCTTCGATGTCGATGTTGGCGTTATCAATTTCCGGTGAAACTGAATCATTTTTCAAATAAGCCTCAATTTCTTTCATGATAGAATCATCCTCCTCATTTTGAGTGAGGGAAGGAGAAGAATCAGAAATGATTTGTTTAGAAGAAAGTTCCATATTTTCAGAAGAAGGAGTGGGATTGCCACTCAAAGAAAACTCGACGTTTTTAGGAACAAGATCAATCCGATACACAGAAAGCGGAGGTGGGACAAGTGGTGTGCTCTTAGAGCTAGCATTTTCCACCACAACCGTTGTAGTCTCCTTTTCTAGTTTCTTCTTTTGCTCAGCACATATCGTAGACAAACTCTTAACCGTGAAACGTGAAAGACTCGGATCAATTCTCGATGTCTTAGGCCCAACTTTTTGAACTACCGGAGGTTGGACGTTTTTGGTACTTCCGTTATTAGTAGGAATTCCTGGATCCTTTGTCACCTCGGTGTTACTAATTTTGGCCACATCAAATTGTTTGGTAAAAGATTTAGAAGTATGGTTAACGTTAAACGTGACGGCTTCTTTTCCAACTCTTAAAGTGATTTCTCCTTCATACACATCAATCAACGCATGTCCCGTCCTTAAGAAACATCTTCCGAGAATAAGAGGCACACGAGGGTCGGCATCGAAATCAACGACAACAAAATCTGAGGGAAAATCGAACTTCCCCACTTTAACAAAAACATCCTCGGCTATACCGATTGGTGTTGTCGTAGTTCGGTCGGCTAGCTCGAGGGTCATACATGTCGGGGTAAGTGGGGGCAATGAAAGCTTATCGTAAATTGATTTCGGCATCAAATTGATACTCGCGCCAAGATCGGCCAAGGCGGAGCACTGAATAATTCCTTGAAAATCGCACGGAATGAGGAACTTGCCGGGGTCACCTAACTTTTCGGGAAGTTTCTTGAGAATAACCGCCGAACAATTCTCATTCAAAGATGTTTTTGCCAAATCTACAATTTTCTCTTTGTTACTTAACATTCCTTTTAGTGTCGAAACAAACTTAGGCATGAGAAGAAGAGCATCCGTGAAGCTAATTTCGAAGTGAAGATCTTGAAATATTTGAAAGAATTTTTCCATTTGAAGATTTGCTTGTTCACGTTGCTTTTGATCATTCATCCTTGATGGGTACGGAAGTGTTGTTTTTGAGTTAGTCTTTTCAGCACTAACCGGAGCATCCTTGGGCTTAGACGTCGGGACAACCGTGGGTTGGACATTCTCCGATACTCCTTATTAGTAGGAAGCACCGGGTCCTTTGTCACCCCGGTCTCACGGTCTACCACACAAGACGGAGAAGAAGAAATAGTGGTAGGAGCCGTGGGTCCATCGTAAGCAACACCACTTCGGGTAGTGATAGCTTTCATGTCACCTCTCGGGTTAGGAATAGTATTACTCGGAAGAGAACCGGAACCCGAGGGTTGAGAATAAGAAGTAGAAGGTTGATTAGCTTGAAAGAAACTAGCCATCATATCCCTCATTTCTCTCATCTGCTTGTTACTCGTAGCTTCAATTTCCTTTTTGAAATCCGTCCTCATGCTGGTGATTTGAGTTTGCAAATTTTTAATGGTATTGTCGGAACTCTTCATGTAAGACAGAAACTCGTTGTTTGGAACAGCTTGATGAGGTGATTGATATTGTTGTTGAGGAGGTTGTTGATAAACTTGAGGTGGAGGAGCTTGGTAGTTTTGATTACCATGATTGAGATTGGCTCCTCGGTTTTGATTGTAAGATTGGTTTTGATAACGGTTTTGGTTTTGTTGAGGAACGGGTGCAAAACCGGGTGGTCCCATTTGGTTGGCACGGTATCCTTGGTTTTGATTTTGAACCTGTCGTTCGTAGTGATCTTAGAAACAACCGGTCGGTTTCTAGACGAAGAAACTTTTGACTTATTTTCGATAATCATTCTAATATCGGTGGGCATACGACTCAAGATATTACCACCGGCGGTAGCAGCTTAAGCGAATCTTGATCGGATGGAGTAAGAGCATTATAGAACGTATCAATCTGATGAAGATCGGTAAAACCGTGATTTGGGCATTTTCGTAAAAGTTCCTTGAATCTATCCCATGCTTCTCCAAAACTCTCGTCAAATTTTTGTTGAAAATTTATGATTTGATTTCGTAACATTGTTATTTTTGACGGAGGAAAGAATTGGTTCACAAATTTCTTAGAAAGATCTTCCCATGTTGTAATCGAGTGAGGGGTTCTTTTTCTAGCCAAGTCCGGGCTGCCCCCTCAAGGGAAAACGGAAACAATCTCAACTTAATCGACTCATGAGAGACGCCCCGAAAGTTAATCGTAGAAGCAACTCGATTAAACCAACGGAGGTGTGCGTGGTGCTCCTCACTATCTAAACCGCAAAAAGGTTTATTAGACACCAATTGTATTAAATTTGTTTTTAGTTCAAAATTTTCGGTGTTAATTGGTGGAAGTACGATAGCATCACCGTAGCCGTCTACGGGAGCTTGAAGTAACTCGTTCATCGTTCGAAGTGTCGCCATGACGGTTCGTCAACGATAGTACGTAACTCGGGTACGTCTATTCTTTGATTACGTCTACGTCGTGATTGAGAGCGAAAAGCGCATGCACTTTAAAAACCAAGGCAATTAAAAGAGACCGATATTCGAAAACACAGTGAACTTAACCAATAATACCAAGTGAATAAATCACCTCTATAAGACAAACGCACAAGCGAGCGGAGAAGCTTTGTAGGTCAGCGCGAAGCTTATTAAAAACCCGCTTTTTTCACCGCAATTTAATGTCAAGCCGTCCTTATACCCACCACACAGTTTGTTTATCCGATAGAAATAAATCAATTCACAAGCGACACAAAGGCAAGTTTTTGATCTTTAGTTCGGGAACTTATAATGATAACACCTCCGTTGAGAATGTTATATAATTGGTGTCTTCTATTTATTAGCAAAAACACAAGAGAAAATCTTTTTGTATTTTTAATCTGATATATATATATATATACAAAAGAAAAAGGAAAATATTTTTTTACTTTTTTATTTTATAGAAAAATAGTAACTTCACGAATGAAGGATCTCGAGTCACTAATCGTCAAACCTCAAACGATATTGTTGTGACACAACCTCCCCGACAGCGGCGCCAAAATTTGATTCTAACAGATGCCAAACCGTCAAGTTATCTCACACAAGCTAGCCACTTGTGAATGACTAACCGTAAGAAACTTAAACACGTTCGGACAACGATTTGCTGATAATGAAGGCTTAAGGGTATGTGTGTGGATAAAACCTCAATATCGATATCAAAAATAATCACGAAGATAGATTCAAATTCCTTTAGGAAAAAGAATAATAAATCAAATCCCGTGTGTGATCGTTGAAACGGATTAGTCAACCCGAATCGTTTCCCAACGAGGCGTGAATTGCCAACGTCGTTTTGGTTTGGAATTTAATGCTCGATGTTTTGATTTGTTGATTTTGATTTATTAAACTACGGGAATAAGGAAGGTAATTAAGGGAATCTATTTTACGGGAAATCCTAAGTGCGAAATTACTAAAACGTAATTAATAAAACGTAAATAAAATGCAAATACGTCTAAATTATATCCTAAAAATGCCTAAAATTACTTTTACTCTAGAAATGTAATTTGAAAACTATTTTAGGATTAAAACTATTTTTTTGGATTTTTCTGGATTTTATTAAAATTAAAAACTAATTTTAACTATTAAAACTAATTTAAAATACTAAAAATTATGAAAATCAAAGGGAAAAATATGAAACTATTTTTATAAAATCTAAAATACCATAAGAGAATTTTCAAAACTATTTTTTTATTTTTCTGATTATTTTTCTATTTTTTATGAATTTAAATCTATTTAAATCTAATTTAAATTGTGAAAAATACCAAATAAAAGAGGAAAAATAGGGAAAAATAATTTTTATGCTTTTTATATTTTTCTTAAACTGAGAAAATTGAAAAATTATTTTTTGGAACTTTTTCTGAATTAATTGCAATAAAAGCTATTTAAAAGTGACTAAAAACTATTTTAAATAGAGAAAAATAGCAAACAATGACCAAAAATTATGAAAAACTTAGGAAAATTCTAAAATATTAATCTAAATCTATGAAAAATAAGAAATCTATATCTTATGTGTGAGAATTATGAGCTGCAATGTAAACTGCTATGAAATAAGCTACTTAAAATAAGCTAAACAATGAATTAAGCTATCAAATAGTAACTGAAGCTAAGTTATGCTAGAATAAGCTAATATCAACTAACTACACCTAATCCTAACAAGCTACAAGCACTGCTTAATGATTTAAGCTAACTGCCTACTTAAGCAAAACAGTGATTAGGACCTAGGTTTGAGCTTATTCACAAGCTTATCAGAAAAGCTTGAGTGAAAAACAGTTATGTGGTCTTCAAGACCACCTAGCAGACTATCACTAAACCAAAAATCAGACCCTGACTATTTGAAATGAACACTGTGCAAGGTCTGCACTATTTGAAGAAAACTGATGTTGACACCATTTTGACTTTTGAACACAGTTTGGTACTTTGACTTTTATCAGATTTAAGATCAAATATTGAACTGACAATGATATAATATGATGAAATGAAAGCAATGCAAGCTCACTTATCAAATTATACCCCTCTATGCTAGACTTTACCAACTGATTCCAACAGATGTGCACATGAGATCAGATAACTTGTGATTTTGACTTAGAATGAAAATAGGTGTAAAATGAAGACAGTTATGAATGCAACAAACCTTAGTAAGCCTAAAGCAACAAAACCATTCCAATGTACTATCCTCTAGCTCAGAGAACAAATCTGATCCAAACACTCTTTAAGCAACAGATTAGCAATCTTCTACCCACAAACCTCAAATCTGATCCAAGCTAACTATCAAATCAGATCTAAATAACACTATAATACCTAAATGAAGCAAGATCTAACACTATAACTATCAAACAGATATAATTCTACTTATGCAGATTTGACAGAAATGAAACAGTTTAGCAAAGATAACACTTACATAAGTCCAGCCACTGTGGCTTGCTCATGATATCAATAGAACAGTAACCTCACCCCAATATTAACTCATTTCAACCCAGATCCAGTACTAGTTCAGCAATCCAAAACCATAAAATCCATGAAACTGTTTTGTTGACTTTAGTTGACCAATTAAGAAATTTGAGTTTTAAACAAGAATAAGCTCACAAGCTTACATGAACCTTTTGAAACAGTAGCTAAGTGTGACTCAATCCATAGAACAGATTTGATAAGTTTTTTATTTTTCACTTATTTTATCAGATTTTTTTGTATTTTTGATTAAGATGAGAATAAAACTGAGATTACTTGAAATAATGTGATTTTTAAACAAACAATACTAATAAGTAAATAAGAGAATCATTAAAGAGCTTAAACAAAGATTTGAGAATTAAAGCTAAATTTCATTAAACTTGAAAATTTGAGTACAAAAGAAAATTACAAGAACTACAAACTATTTGAAAACATTAAATTGAAAAACTACAGCTATGCTACTGAATACAATGAAAGATAGAGAGATGATTAATGTGAACGAAATGAGGCCCTTTTTATAGCTGATCTTGAGGTCATGGAAGGATCTAGAAATCCATTTTGTGCTTTCTCTGAGCTCGTTTCCACCATCAGATCAACTCTACATGTCATCCAATCATTTATCACCCTTAGATCAATGTAGCCACGCATCAAGGACCAATCGAAGCGGAATGGGAGAGAATGACACGGATAGCTGAAATCATTCCCCTATGTGTCGTGATGTCGATGAAAGTACAAAAGTACCCTTAATTACGGTAATTTTGACCATATGACCATGTGGGTAAATCTAGGGTTCATGTATCCTGGGTAATTTGGGGGTAAAGACGCGGGGGTGGATTTTTTTATATTAATTTGATTGGTTTGACCGGGTTGGGTAGTTTGACTCGGGTTAAGTATACGGGTTTGATATATAAACCGGGTAAGGATAATTGGGTGGAGTTGTTTAGTTTTGGAATTGGGCCGGGTTTAGCTTTAATATTTGGGCCGAGGATGTTGGATTGGACTTAGGATTTTATTTGTAATCAATTATCATATCAAGGACCAAATGTGCATAAGCTGAAACTTCAGGGACCAAAACTGTATATTCTGAAAATGTCTTTCAAGGATCATTCTTGTTAATCTCAAATAATCCAAGGGTGAAATTTGCAACTTCTGAAACTTGAGGGGTCATTTCTGCCAAATACTCAAAGATGAGGGACTGATCTTGTCATTTCTTCAAACTTGATTAAAACTTCCAAAAATCATCTTCAGAGAATAAAATCTTCCAAAATTGCACAATCCCGACCTTCCGGCTCAGCTCAAACTCTCTTGATCTCTCGTGCTCGGATTTACGTCTGATTTGGTTCCTTTTTGTGTGTTTTGACATATCCGTACCTGCACAAGCACAAACTCAAGAAAACCACAAATATTAGCAATAAACGGCTCTTTCTTGGTTATTTTGGGTCAGTTTTGATAATGAAAAGGTATGTGTTTTAGCACATACCAGTGCTAATTTGCGGTCTCTATCTCTTACTCATATAGGAAAGTCCAATGCAGGACTTGTGAAGTTATCGGAAGGGTGCCCAAAATTAAGAAAGCTAAAATTGAGAGGTTGTCCTTTTTGCGAGCAAGTTGTTACCCGTTTTGTGTTTAATATACCTTCTCTAAGGTATGTTTGGTTTGACGGTAGTGATGGTACTGTTTTGGCTCTCATTCGTCCAGAGTTTCAACTTTGAAACATTGGTATGTAAGTTCTTTCTTATTTACTTAAAAAATATTTTTTTTCTATTAATATTGCTTTGTATTACTTTCTTTCAATAAGATGTCTTACTTTTGGTGTTTTTGTAGTCTTGGAATATCGTGATTGTGAAATTCTATTGATTGCATTGTTTCTATCATCTGTTAGCACGAGTTTGATTTTGTATGAGTTTTCTATTAGACCAAATAAGGGGCTTTGTTTATCTCATGAGCCAAGACATATCCAGAGTGAGACCATGTACAAATGAATGCTCCATTCCATTTTTAAATATTCTGGCAACTTGGGACCAAATCCTGCAGCCAAGAGCAGGGACCGAGCTACGTCTGTGCTTGGGTGGGCCATGGCCAACCCAAAACAATTTACAACATCACTAGTATTATGAATTTATTTTGGTATCTGTAGATAAAAATGGCATACCCAAAATTGTTTGACTTAAATTTTTGTATAGTTGTTACTGTTATAATCGATATAAACAAAGGAAGTTATTTGTTATTTTCAAATGAATCTTTATGTTTTTATTTTGGCCCACCCGAGGTAATAAATGGCCTATGCATACAGACAATTGGTTGACAGAAAAGATGAGAAGCCTAGACTACACTGTCTCTGCCACTCATGGAGACATGGACCAAAACACGAGATATCATCATGCGTGAGTTCCGTTCTGGATCTTCACGTGTCTTGATCACTACTGATCTTTTAGCTCGTGGTACTGATGTCCAGCAAGTGTCTCTTGTCATCAACTACGATCTTCCAACCGAGCCTGAAAACTACCTCCATCGTATTGGTCGAAGTGGAAGGTTTGGGAGAAAGGGTGTTGCTATTAACTTTGTGACTTTGGACGATGAAAGGATGCTTGCAGATATCCAGAAATTCTACAATGTGGTTGTCGAGGAACTTCCATCAAATGTTGCTGATCTTATATAGAAAAAGATTTTGGGTTTGTGGTTGTGTTCAGTAAGAAAGGTTAGAACCTGTTTTTTTGATATCTATCGGTTTTGTTTGTCTTAAGATACTACTATTATTATCAGACTTGGTGCTAAAAAGATAATTGCAACTCGTGCTTGTACTCTTAAAGTTTTATGTTACCCCGAAGTGTATGGATTTATTTATTTTTATCTTCTGGTATAACTGCATTTGTGGGTTAAGTTTCTCTGCTCTTATGTATGGCTGGTTCAGTACCAACAGGAAACACTTGACGACTAGTGTCTGGTTTCTATCATGTGTTTGCTTGTCATGTCCTAATGTCCTATTATTTGTTCCAAGCTATCTTAACTTTTTAAATAATTGGGTTAAGTTTCTGTTCTTATGTATGGCTGGTTCCGTACCAACAAGAAAACACTTGAAGACAAGTGTTCGGTTTCTATCATGTGTTTGGTTGTCATGGCCAGATATTTGTTACAAGTTTCTATCATAACTTATCAGATAATTGTATACTTATGCATTTCAGTTATGGGTGTCAATCGGGTCGGGTCTAAAAACCAACCCGCAACCCCGACACTATAAGTATTGGGGTTATCAGGTTTGGGTCTCTTGGCACTACAGTGTTATACACTTTTCTCAACAATTAATTATTTTATTCCTTTGCTCAACAATGTTATACAGAGTGTTATACACTTTTCTCAACAATTAATTATTTTAATCCTTTGCTCAACAATGTTATACACTTTTCCCCAGGAAAAACCCTTTGCTCAACAGTGTTATACACTTTTCGTCGGGGACATGTCTCCGACAAAAGATGGGATTAATTATTTTAATCACCTAATTAACTAATTAGCTAATTATTTGAAAACATGTCAGACATGTTTGACCGGCTCAAAATGGCTACGGGACCCACATGTCCCCGGAAGAAGTCGATTTTTGACCTCGGGGAAAGTATTCCCGAGAAGGTATTGGCGAGAGACTTTCGTCGGGGACATGTCCCCAGGAAAAGGTTTCGTAGGGGACATGTCCCCGGCGAAAGTATCAAAATGACCCCTACGAGTCCAGTCATTGTCGTAGTGTGGGTTGGGCTTATCGGGTTATCAAGTTAGACACTTAATCAAGCACAAAATGTTGGGTAAAAAATGCTAATGCTAACTGAGATATGCTAATCAAGCACAAAAAGGAGTCGAGCTTATCGGGTTATCAAGTTAGACACTTAATCAAGCACAAAATGTTGGGTAAAAAATGCTAATGCTAACTGAGATATGCTAATCAAGCACAAAAAGGAGTCGAGCTTGAGGATTAGGAATTGTACTTGGGTCTCTTTATTCAAACACGAGAACCTTTACCAATCCACTAGCTCTCTCACCTAGTTGAATACTTTATTTTGTAATTTTTATAAGAGAAATATACGAGTTAAATCCAATTAAAGTTTTCCATTTTATTGTAAGGACGATTGGATTAGGAGAAAAACACATTACTTTTGGATAAAACAGTAAATGATGTAATTATTTAAATATATACTCACTTCTTTTTAAAAAGTGTTCAAAAAAAAAAAAAAATTAATAATTACCGGTCAAAATTACCGTTCATATATAAGAACTTTTTTTTTGATGCAAAAGGTGAATATATATTATTAAAACAAAGAAATCTTATACAACTAGAAGAGCTTATAGACATGCCTATAACTCTCTTATCACAAAAACATAACAAACAACCACTGAAATACATTGAAACAACAACAAATAAGATCAGAATACTATGCTTCCTTGCAACATCAGAACCATTCATACTTCTGCAGTCAACAGGCTTCATTGGGAAAGACTGCATCAACCATATTCACCTTTTATAGCACCAGTAACCATCTAGCTACATTTCTACCTTATCTACTTATCATGACCATTCAACCTTCCACCACAATGATCATGATAATATAGATTAGCGGCTTCACTAGGCACCATAACCTCTCCACTGCAAGGGATGTGAGCTACATTTCCATTTACTACAATGGCTTCACACACATGGGAACACACTCCTTGCAGTGAGTACCATCCATTCCTCCTTTTGACAATGCACACTAGGACCATGTAGGTTCATCTTTCACTCCTCACAATTCCTAGTACCATGCATTGTCACACCAGTTCACTTTCCCTTCTCAAATGGAAACTCACTTTATGGTTTACGAGATAGATCATAGACTATGCAGTCCCAACACCCCTATGTTACCTAACAAAGGCCTACATAAAAGTTGTAAAGGATAGCACAGAAATGATCCAAATGTGTAACCCAAGGTACAGAGCCATCATCTGAAGTGAACTAAAAAACACATTCAATTTTTAGAAAAGTGCTAAAAATTGAATGGAAGGTTAAAAACCTTTAATGTCAGCTGATTTCTAGTAATCTCAGCTATATTGATGAGCTAACTCAGAACCAACAACCCTTGTACAGGAAACTACTTTATGGTAGCAATAACTATCCATTGAAGATCAACTTACCCATTCTGTTACCCCAACTGGATCCACAAGAAAGAGCAAGAGACCCAAAAAATAGAATACCACCAAAATACTAGCCATCTGCACATACATTCCATACTCTTCAATTCCATTTAAAGACCACCATTATCTTTTTCTGTCAAACTTGACATTCCAGCTTGCTTCTGCTTTGAGAATATTATCATTTTGCTTAACCTTGATTGATACTAACTTGGCTCTAATTTCATCACAGATTATGTTGAACAAAATATCAACACTTCTACTGCACTCAGTAAACAATCTTCCATTTCTTTCTTGCCATATGTGAAACTGCAGCAGCAAAGCAAAGCCTCTTGATGATCTCCCAAACTTTACTGTTACCATTTTTAGAGCACATCTTGTTGACAATTCCTTCCCATGTGTTATCAGTGATCTGAACATTAGCCATTTTGCTCATTTTTATCCAAATTTCCTGAGCAAAATTGCATTTGAAAAACAGATGATCATGTGAGTCCATTTCCTCTTTGCAAAGACTACACTCAAATGATCTATTTGGATACCAGTTAGAACCAGTTAAGAATCGGCTATTCGGGCCAAGAACCATTAGAACCGTTAAGAACCGACTATTCTGGCTAAGAACCAGTTAGATCTAGCTAAGAACTGCCTAATCCGGCCAAGAACCAACTATTCCACCAAGAACCATAGAATCGGTTAAGAACGGCTATTCCAGCCAAAAACCAGTTAGAACAAGTTAAGAACCGACTATTCTGGCCAAGAACTATTTAGATCCAGCTAAGAACTACTCCATCCATCCCATATTTTAAGTCCATAATCCATTTGCACAAAGTTTTAGGATGATTTAATAATTGCTAAATTTTATAAGCCAAATGACAATTTTATCCCTAATGTGCAAGAGTAAATTTTTGATTGCATGTGCTTCTAATATACTTGTATAATTATATTACGAGGATCTATTGACTTTCAAATGCAATTTAATGAATGATAGGAAATTAAAAGAATTTTCTATGGACCAATGCTTTTTGTTCATCAGGTCATGCATTATAATTATCCAAATGATGCTTAGTCCTACACTTTTAAACGATTTCTTAGTTTTGGTTGATATTGGGCCAGTAACAGATGTGCTTTCTAGTTTCTCCATGTCAAATTCAATGTCTCACTTTTTTGTTTTACCAATTGATTGATTCTTGATGAATGTTCATTTACTCATCCAAACCCATAATTCAAGCAACTAGGTAAAATGTTTTTAAAAAGAAAAAAATAACATACTTATTCAAACCCTTATTTTTTTCTAGAATCTCCTAGATGCACATGTTTTCAAATTTAAAAATCATTTCCCACCAAAATTTTGAAATAATTATGTCCCTCCAAATTTTTATATGTATATGAGTTGCTTAGATTAAATTTAAGTCACACTCATCCACACATCTTTACTCTCTTTCTAAAAATGGAGCTTATTACAAATTCAAGCACTAGAAATAAATTGAACAAATTTCAACGTCATGCCGTTGTCCAATTATTATTGCAAGAAAGTATTGATGGAAAAGTGAAGAAAGGAACAATAACCAAGTTAGCTTCTAAATTCGGTGTATGCAATCGGACCGTAAGTCGAGTTTGGAATCAAGTCAAACATCGAGCGCCCCATTTGTCAATGATTGACGTGTTTTCATAAGGCGAAGAACCAGTTAGAACCAGTTAAGAACCGTCTATTCTCGGCTAAGAACCGTTAGATCCAGCTAAGAACTGCCTAATCCGCTAAGAAATAGTTAAGAACCAGATTCCGGCCGATAACCAATTAGAACCAGTTAAGAACAGGCTATTCTGGCAAAAAAAACGAGTTAGAACAAGTAAAAAACTGACAATTCTGGCCAAGAACCAGTTAGATCCAGCTAAGAACTACCTATTACGGCCAAAAACCAGTAAGAACCAGCTAGAACCGATTAATAACCGGCTATTTCGGCAAGAACTCGTTAAATCCACTAAGAACGCATATTCGGGCCAAGAACCGTTATATCCCGATAGAAGCGGGCTATTCGACCAAGAACCGTTAGAACCCGTTAAGAACCCGTTAAGAACCGCTATTCGGCCAAGACCAGTTATAAACGTTAAGAACCGCTATTCGGCTAAGAAACAGATCCGGCTTAGAAATGTCTATTCAGGAAAAGAACCAATTAGAACTAGCTATTCCAGCCAAGAACTAGTTAGAACCAGTTAAGAACCGGCTATTTCGGCCAAAAACCAGTTAGAACAAGTTAAGAACCGACTATTCTGGACTAGAACCGGTTTGATCCAGCTAAGAACTACCCATTCCGCCAAAACCGGTTAGATCCAGATAGGAATCTATTCGCCAAGAACCGTTAAGAACCGGCCGGTCAAGATCCGTTAGATCTAGCTAAGAACTCTATTCAGGCCAAGAACCGTTAGATCAAAATAGGAACCACTATTCCGCCAAAAACTAGTTAGAACCGGTTAAGAATCGGCTATTCTAACCAAGAACCAGTCGAACCGATTAAGAACCGGCTATGCGGCCAAGAACCGATTAGATCCAAATAAGAACTGTCTCTTCGTCAAGAACCGTTAGATCTAGATAGAAACCTAGGGGTGTTCATCGGTCGGTTCCGGGTTAATCGGTTTATTCGTTCGGTTTGTTCGTTATCTTGTTTTTAGGTCATAACCAAAAACCGAACCGAACTGAAAATATATGTGACTAAACCAAACCGAGAACCAAACCGAAGTTCGGTTCGTTAGGGTCAAAACTCAAAAGCGAAAACCGAATTTATATATTTTTCTAATTTAATTAAAGATTTTTGGCAAAAAAAAAAAATTATTTCAAGCATAAAAAGTGTTTTTTTCTATTAGGATAAAATTTTAATGGTTTTTTTTTGTGTATAAAAAATATATATATATATATATATTAAGTATATAGTGTTTTTATATAAAATATATATATATATATATATATTTATATAAATTCGGTTTTCGGTTCAGATAGTCAAAACCATATCCAAACCGAAACCCGAATTTTTATTTCGGTTCGGTTTTGACAAATTCGGTTCGGTTATAACTTTGGTTTGGTTTTTTTTGATTCGTTCGGTTTGGTTCATTCGGTTATTACCCGACTCATGAACACCCCTATAGAAACCGGCTCTTCCGGCCAAGAACCAGCTAGAACCAGTTAAGAACCAGGTATTCGGGCCAAGAATCGGTTAGAACCGTTTAAAAACCGTCTATTCTGGCCAAGAACCAGTTAGATCCGACTAAGAACTGTCTATTCCAGCCAGAATCAGTTAAGAACAAGCTATTCCGGCCAAGAACAAGTTAGAACCAGTTAAGAACCGGCTATTCCGGCCAAAAACCAGTTAGAACCAGTTAAGAATCGGCTATTATGGCAAAAAACCTATTAGATCCAACTAAGAACTGCCTATTACTGCCAAAAATTAGTTAGATCCAGATAGGAACCGGCTATTCCGGCCAAGAACCAGTAAGAACCAGTTAAGAACTGGCTATTCCGGCCAAGAACCGGTTAGAACTAGTTAAGAACCGGCTATTTTGGCCAAGAACCAGTTAGAAACAGTTAATAACCGGCTATTCTGGCCAAGAACCAGTTAGATCCAGTTGAGAACTGCCTATTATGGCCAAGAACCAGTTAGATCTATATAGGAACCGGCTATTCCGGCCAGGAACCAGTTAGAACTAGTTAAAAACCAACTATTCCGGCCATGAACCAGTTAGAACCAATTAAGAATCGGCTATTCAGGCCAAGAACCGTTAGAACCAAGAAGAACCGACTATTCGGCTAAGAACCGCTTAGGTCCAGCTAAGAACTACCTAATCCGCCAAGAACCGTTAAGAACCAGCTATTCCAGCCAAGAACCAGTTAGAATCAGTTAAGAACAGGCTATTCCGGCCAAAAACCAGTTAGAACAAGTTAAGAAACGACTATTCTGGCCAAGAACTAGTTAGATCTAACTAAGAACTACTCTCTCCGTCCCATATTTTAAGTCCATAATCCATTTGCACAAAGTTCTAGGATGATTTAATAATTGCTAAATTTTATAAGCCAAATGACAATTTTATAATGTACTAGAGTAAATTTTTGATAGCATGTGCTTCTAATATACTTGTATAGTTGTATTACGAGGATCTATTGACTTTCAAATTCAATTTAATGAATGATAGGAAATTAAAAGAATTTTCTATGGACCATGCTTTTTGTTCATCAAGTCATGCATTATAATTATCCAAATGATGCTTAGTCCTACACTTCTAAACGATTTCTTTGTTTTGGTTGATATTGGGCCAGTAACATATGTGCTTTCTAGTTTCTCCATGTCAAATTCAATGTCTCACTTTTTTGTTTTACCAATTGATTGATTCTTGATGAATGTTCATTTACTCATCCAAACCCATAATTCAAGCAACTAGGTAAAATGTTTTTAAAAAGAAAAAAATAACATACTTATTCAAACCCTTATTTTTTTCTAGAATCTCCTAGATGCACATGTTTTCAAATTTAAAAATCATTTCCCACCAAAATTTTGAAATAATTATGTCCCTCCAAATTTTTATATGTATATGAGTTGCTTAGATTAAATTTAAGTCACACTCATCCACACATCTTTACTCTCTTTCTAAAAATGGAGCTTATTACAAATTCAAGCACTAGAAATAAATTGAAAAAATTTCAACGTCATGCCGTTGTCCAATTATTATTGCAAGAAAGTATTGATGGAAAAGTGAAGAGAGGAACAATAACCAAGTTAGCTTCTAAATTCGTGTATGCAATTGAGCGTAAGTCGCTTTTAGAATCAAGTCGAACATCGAAATTCCGATTCATGTTTATTTGTATCATGATTAACACAAGCAGATTAGATTGAGTCTTTCATGACCTTTACATATGTTTATTCATGGATTGTATTAATAAAATTAAAGTGATTACAGGTTACCTCTTGATCGACAAGAATGGACTAACGAGACACCAACAAGAATCAAAACCCCACGAATTGGCCTCAACAGCAACAATAACAATGACAACAAAAGGTCTTGGACCTGGAGAGAAAATTATAAAC
Organism: Chrysanthemum makinoi; assembly: GCA_910596185.1. NCBI lineage: Eukaryota > Viridiplantae > Streptophyta > Magnoliopsida > Asterales > Asteraceae > Chrysanthemum > Chrysanthemum makinoi. Next base: position 349,588,131 of record OU343221.1, on the reverse strand, counting down.
ATATAGGTTGAGAGGAAAATCGCAGAGTTATCTTGTGTTTCTTTGGATCGGTTAGGAACAACTGGGTGATGACGTTTGTTTTAAAGAGAGAAAAACGTGTTTTATAAACTTGGTAACCAAATAAAAATCGTATCAATCACCAAGAGTGATATACGGCTTAATGTAGGGTATCACATCTTAATTCCTGATTTCTTGTTCTTATCTCAAATAATTTATGGTAAGTTGAAATGTTTGTGAATGTATGTCGTGTATATATGAAAGAGGTTGGGCAAGAAAACGGTGTAAGTAATTTTGCAGCATATTCGGTTTTTAAAACTAGGCAAAGCGTGTAGGAGTCTTTAGAAATTTGGAAAGATTTAATTAGTTAGCAACCTTATATTAATTTTGTAGATCTTTGGTTAGTTTCATTAATTGTATTATTATTTATAACATATAGTTTAGGTTTGTAATTAATCGTATTCATAATCTAGGAAAAATTCAAAATTAGACGTAAAATTAGGAATTCAGAATTTAGGGTTTTACATAACCGTTAAGAACCTATTCCGCCAAGAACCAATTAGAACCTTAGAACCGGTTAAGAACCGAACATGAACTAGTTATATCCAGATAAAGAAACTGCTTATTCCAACCAAGAACTAGTTAGAACCAGTTAAGAACCAGCTATTCTGGTTAAAAACCAGTTTTAACCAGTTAAGAACCGGCTATTCCGGCCAAGAACCAGTTAGAACCAATTAAGAACCGGCTATTCTGGCCAAGAACGAGTTAGATCCAGCTAAGAACTGCCTATTCCGGCCAAGAACCAGTTAGATCCAGATAGGAACCAGCTATTTTGGCCAAGAACCAGTTAAGAACTAGCTATTCCCGCCAAGAACCGTTAGAACGATAAGAACCGGCTATTCGCCAAGAACCGATTAAAAACCGGCTATTCTCGTCCAAGAACCGCTAGATCCAGCTAAAAACTTATTCGACCAAGAACCATTTAAGAACCAGCTATTCCGGCCAAGAATCATTTAGAACCAGTTATTACGACCAATATATGATACGAAAAACAAAATTGCATGAAACAATTGCAAACAATTAAACATGATGAACAAAACCAAATCATATGCATGTGCCTAACCTTTAGACACCATTGCTGATAGAATATATAAAATAGAAACACTATAAACAATAAAACATGATGAACAAAACCAAATCATATGCATGTGCCTAACCTTTTGATTTGGAATGGTCGCTTTTTCTTGCCGAATGGTCGCTTTTCTTGCCCTAGTTCGAATGTGGATGGATACAGACCTTAGGGAGTATTTATAAGATCACGATAAACTATGTATGGTAGAGATATGTTACAATAAACTCTTCAAAACAAGAAACCGGATATCCATGCGTCGACTTAGGGATCGATCGTGCCACATAAGCTTCGGATTTAGGGTTCCACATGGAGTCAAAATCTCGTTGGACCAATCAATAATTTTAGAGCCTTACATGTCATCAATGAAGTCATCATTATGACACTTTTGTTTTATATATATTAGATTTTTATTTCTCTCTCTCGCTCTCAAACCAATTCCAATCCCAATTTCCCAATATACATACGAAATGCACCCTTAAGCTAGGTAATACCAAAACATGTCTTCAAAAACACAATAAGCCCGTAAGCTCCGGCCCATAAGTCCAATTTGAAACTTAACGCATTTATAACCCTCCTGGAAGCCCTAAAAAGAAGAAGAAAAAAAAAGTACCGATACAGTCAAACAACAAGCAAGAAGATCTGCCATGTAAGTTACACTTATTTTCTTGGAATTTTGTTTTTCTTTGATTAGATGTAAAAACAGACAAGATGAACAGTAGTTTTCTTTGTCCAAGTTTAACAAGGAGACTAGCTAGCACACGAGACATATGCAAAATATTATAAGCGATGTTTCAAATGTGCATTCTTTCCATATCTATGCATACGCTGAGTTAACATGCGAGACCTTTGTTTTTGTAGGCACCAATGCCCCCCAAAAACATTATCTTAGCCTGCCATTTTGGAGGTGAGTTCAGGCCTCACCTATTATATCTAGGGTCAGAATGTTACCTCGGAGAATCTGTAGAGATTACATACCTAACCTGAGGGACTCCGTTTTCTGATTTCTTATCTTTTGTGGCGAAAACATGTTATCTCAACAAGGATACACTCTCCTCTGTCCGGTATCGGCTCCCTGGAAAGGCAGGATATTGGAAGTTTGCCAGTATAAACGACGCCAAGGATTTGGACGAAATGTACCGTATTTGTGTAGCGGTAGCGGAAGTGTTTGTTGCTGGAACACCGCTGCACGCTAAGACTAACAAGTAGTATTCTTTTGTAGTTGCAAAAATTCATGCATGTTCTGATTAGGTTTTATGCAATAGCAACAACAATTTTAGGGACCTTTTCCTTTTCTTGTAGGAACACGGGTACCAATGGTGACGAGTCTCTTAACAAGGATAGCGAGAGTACTGACAAGGTAAAAAGACCCATCTAACTTATTCTTTCACATTGTTACCTGCTATATCGTTGCCAAGACCATTCCCAGTGCATCCTACCAAAACACCATATGCTGTGCATCTTTTGGTTGGTTGGCCGGGCACAATTTGCAAATCTCATAATCGCTTATTTATAAAATACATGTTCGAGATTGATTTTTACAGAATGTATTATCAAAAGAACATCGATGATATTGTTATCCTCTTTGAAACAAGTTCAGTTCTGATACAAAATCCAATGAATTTTTTTTTATTCATTGGATTTGAACCATATATGGGTTACACTCTTTAAAGATTAAATGTGGATTTCATGCAGAGATGGGATGAACATATGAAGAAAACTGAACTTGTGTTAGGCTGCCATTTTGGTGGTGAGCTCATGCTTCACCCATTATTTCAAGGGTTAAAATATTACTATGGAGGATCTTTATAGTTTGTAAATTTAGACAAAGGGACCACATTTTCCGATTTCACATTACTTGTGGCAAAAACGTGTGATCTCAACAAGGATACAATGTCTCTCCAGTATCGGTATCAGTTGCCTGGACAGAAAAGAGAACATGCGTATGTCAACATACAGAACGACGAGGATTTGGATGGAATGTTTCCTGTCTTTGAATGGGCAAAGGGGATAGTGGACGTGTTTGTTACTGGAACACCGTTGGATTCTAAAACCAACAAGTTACGGTTTATAGTATCAATTTTTTATAAACTTATTTACATTATTTGAATATACCTGTTTGACATGTTGGAGAGGAAATATAACTCCAATCAGTGCGTTGACATATACTGATCTTTAACCGCAGGAACACGGGTACAGATACTCATGCTGACGAGTCTCTAAACAAGGATAGCAAGAGTGCCGATATAGAAAAGAAGGTAGAAATAGCCAAGTAACATATTCTTGTACTTGTTACACACAAAGTTGATGTTAAGACCATCTAGGCATATTCTTGAAATATGTTCTTATACAAAATCAGAGGCAAAGTTTACTGCATACATCATATAACGAGATGTTGTTAACATTTTACCCTAAGGCCGGCCTTCCATATAGATGATCAATCACGGATTCTTAATTTAAAGTTTTATGTTTGAAATAGATTGACGTACTTGCGCTTACCTGTTTGGTGGTTTTCTATACATGACTAGAAGACAAGCATGGTTCATTCTAAAATTCTAAGACAGAAGCAGTGGAAGCGTTTGTTGCTGAAACACTGGCCCATCGACATGAAAACCAGCAGGTTAGGTGGACCTTGAACACTTGAATACTATATATAGTATTCTCTGATAAATATCTTTCTTAGAATGAAATGATTAAAAGGATTTATATATAGATATTAAAGTACAGTTTAGGTGAGTTTTGACATGCTGCCCGATTTGTTCACGCAGTGCTGCTGCTAAACACAAAGCTTCTACACAAGAAAGCAAGCTGGATATAAAAAAGGATGCCGACATAAAGAGGAAACATGGTGCTGCTGCTAACGATAAAGCTTCTCCACAAGCCATGTAATCTGGTTTATGCCAAATTTCTTACTCCCCGTCTCACATTTTGCTATAATTACCATATTTATATGTTTGAACTTCGCATTTCGTTGTACAGGATGTTTCTTGGTACTCTACCTTCAATCTCCAACTCGATAAAATGTAAATAACCAACTTTTCTTATGACACATTTGTTAAATTTTGGGGTATTAATCTGTGGCAAACATGTCACTCTCTCAATTGCTAATGGCTTTCAAGTTATGATCATTGCAGGACTATTACAGGGGTTAATCATGGACAAAGCATAAATGGTTTAAAGTTCCAAGACGTTAATTTCTGCTGAAGCTTTTCTTGTTTCTGCTGATGTGTCATTTATAGCCGTTAGAGGGGTCCTAGTGTATCTTTATCTCCTATTTAATAAGTCCCTTAATCTAGGGTTACACACACTTGAGTGTGCAGTCATTTTCTCACACTTTTCTCTTCTCTTTGATCATTTCACTGATCTTGTCTCTTCTTTGTATTTGTATGATTATTGTCTCATTGACATTAATCTAATCTTGTAACATCTTGGATACTATTTTTGATATAATATAAGCCGACTATTGAGGCTTAGGTTTGAATAAAAGTTCTTCTGTTTACTTGTTGTTGTTGATACTTTCGTACATGGTATCAAAGCGTCAAGCTCATAATCATTATTGATTCTACATCTAAGGGTTTCTTTGTGGAAACTTGGGGACATCTCTCCAGCAACAACTTGGTGGTCTGTGGTTATTGCTATTGGCATAATCACGGTTATTTAATTTGTGATTTATTCTTTCCGCTGCATATTGCTCTATAAGTCTAAGTCTAATCTCTTCTTCAAACAAACAGTACTTAAGTCTTTGTGGGTGCAAACGGGTAAACTAACATCTTGATCCCACCTCGAGTGGTATGAATGCCGCTTCGGTTTACCCCAGTTCACGAGCTTGGTGCTTGTTGTATCTTAATTACAAAGTCTTATTTATTTCTTTATCCGTCTATCCGCTCTTGTTTTTATTTCTGTCTGTGTTTTTGTCTATCTTATTATATATGTCTGTCTTATTATTTGTATTATGGCTATTGATGATGATAATATTGGTGGTGGTGGTTCTTCCACTGAGAAAAGCTTATCCTTTGGTGATGCTTTGTATTTACACCCCAATAACACAAATGGTACTCCCATTATTACTATCAAACTCACTGGAACTGAAAATTATAAAATATGGAATTTGGCCATGACCTTTGCCTTGAGAAACCATAATAAGTTAGGGTTTATTGATGGTACTTGCATAAGAGATGATTGAAACCCTAGTCTTGCTAATCAATGGGATACCAGAACTCGTTGTGGTTACTTGGATTCTTAACTCTCTCGAAACGAACTATTTGTCGGTGCTATATATGCTAAAACTGCTTATGAAATGTGGAATGATCTTAAAGATACCTATGATAAGGTTGATGGTTCAGCTATCTTTAATTTGCATAAAAATATAAACTCTCTTAGTCAAAGTGGTCCTCTCTTGCTGATTATTATAACAACCTTAACTCTTTATGGAAACAATTTGATTGTATGATTAGCTTGCCTCCTTGCACTTGTGAGCGCAAAACATTTTGAAAAATACAATCAACTAATCAAGTTAATGCAATTTCTTATGGGTCTTGATGACTCCTATGTTCCCATCAGAAGCAATATTTTAACAAGAGATCCTTTGCCTAATGTCAAAACTGCTTTCTCGTTGTCTCTGGAGAGGAATCTCACGAAATGTTTCATCCGAATAGCTCGCTAAACCCAATGCTACTTTCGCAAAAACTTATGGTGGAAAATTTTTTGATAACAAAAAGGATTTAACAACAACAATTTTAAAAGTTCGTTTTAATGCGGTAATGTCAAACAACAAAGGACCAAACATGAATCTCAAATGTACTAAGCGCAAAAACCGGTCACACCGTTGATAGATGTTATGATCTGGTTGGTTATCCTGCGGATATGTCAAAAGGAATTTTAATCTAAACCCTTCGATAGAACAATGTTTCTGCGATACTAATCGCATTACCGATAATAGTGCTAGCAACTCTCCTGTCTCTTTGTCTAATGAATGCGGCTCTCCGGACTTATGAGAGTCTTAATGACAACAATGTGTCTTCTCCAATGCCAACATGGGGTAACTTTTCGAGAACCTTCTTTAATGGCAGTGTTAAGTTTAACATAAACTTCAACAAATTTTTCAACAACAACACAAAAACTTTATCCGGAAACATCGGTCTTGGTTGGATTGTTGACTCGCAAATCAAAGACATGATCGTATCCGCCAAATTTTTAATTAATGTTGTTGACATTTCAAATCTTGGTCTAACTGTTGGACATCCCAATGGTACTGTGCCCTAATCACTAAAATTGGTGACTTAAAATTCAATAAAGACCTAACTCTTTTTGATGTTCGTTGTTCCCGAAACAATGTTAGTCTTCACTGTTCATAAAATTGCTAGAGACAATAAGATGTTTGTTGGGTTTAATGAATCTAATTGCCATATGTAGGATTTACATCAAAAAAGGATTGTGAGGATTGGTAAACAATGCAATGGGTTATATATGTTTGATATTGATTCTACATGTAAGATTACTTCTAATAACTGCATTTCTGTTTGTCATGTTTCTAGAAATCTCTGGCATCAAAGACTTGGTCATTCCCACCAAGTCCTTCATATCCTTAAATCCACCCTTAAACTTGATAGCTCATCTGAATTTGACCATCTTTGTGATACTTGCAACAAGGCTAAACAAACCAGGGAACCATTTCCTCTAAGTGAACATAAGTCAACTAAAATTGGTCAACTTGTTCATCTAGATGTATGGGGACCATATAAAGTCACTAGTAGAAATGGTTACAAATATTTTATAACTATTGTTGATGACTATTCTAGGGCAAGTGGATTTATATGCTTAAGGGAAAGGATGATGTTTATGTTTCCATTGTTAATTTTACTCATATGCTATCAAATCAATTTGAACACAATGTTAAGACTTTCAGAAGTGATAATGGGACAGAATTTGTTAATAATAAACTTCAACACTTCTTTCATGAAAAAGGAATTCTACGTCAAAACTCTTGTGTTTATACACCACAACAAAATGGTATTGCAGAAAGGAAACATAGGCATCTCCTTAATGTAGCTAGATCCCTTATGTTTTCAGGGGAATTACCTTTATATCTTTGGCCCTGAATGTGTTCTAACTGCTGCCTATGTCATAAAGGGTTACCCTCTTCAGCCTGTCGGCAAGTCCCCTTCTCCCTTGTGTATGGGCATGACCCTTCACTCTCTCTCCTTAGAGTCTTTGGTTGCTTATGCTATGCCACCATTCTCAACATCTCTGATAAATTTGGTAGTAGGTCTGAGAAAAGTGTCTTTATTGGTTATTCAAATGAGAAAAAAGGTTACAAACTTTTGAGCTTAGAAACAAAAATATCTTTTATTCCAGAGATGTCAAATTTTATGAAACTGCTTTTCCCTTCAAAATGAAAAATACTTTGTCAAAACCTTTTGTTGAAACGTATGTGCCTAAAGATTTAAATCATAAAAATTTCTTTGACTCACAAACAAGTCCCAATGATGAAGGGAGAGTGACATCCTATGATGATGACACAGTGTTGAGTCATCCTTCTAGGGATGATGAACCTGTTGCAACATCTATAGATGACAATACACACCCTGAGGGGCACCATATCACATCCTGGCGATGCATCTTTCGATTCTCACGATAGATCATCTCGATTCAAATCGAACTGAACAAGAAAGAGGCTTGCCACCACCATTGCTAGAAGGTCAACCAGAGTTTCTAAGTTGCCCAATAATCTTAATGACTTTATTGTAGAAGGGAAAGTCAAATATGGTGTTGAAAAGGTTATTAATTATTCTACTTTAAACAAAGATGATTACTGCTTTGCTTCTAGTCTTAATAAAAGTATTGAACCTACCTGTTATGAAGAAGCTATCCTTGATAGTAATTGGGTTGATGCTATGAACTCTGAAATTAAGGCCTTAAATGAAAATCATGCTTGGGATATAACTGATCTCCCACCTAATAGAACTCCCATTGGTTAAAAATGGATCTTTAAAATCAAATATAAAGCCAATGGTGAAGTTGATAGATACAAGGCTAGATTATTTGTATAAGGTTATAATCAAAGGGAAGGAATAGACTATGATGAAACTTTTTCTCCTGTTGTGAAAATGTCTACTGTTAGATGTCTTATTGCTTTAGCTGTGAAAAACAAATGGCCTCTTTTCCAACTTGATGTTAACAATGCTTTCTTGTATGGAGATCTTGATGAGGATATCTATATGACCATCCCTAAGGGGTTCTGTAATGAGAACAATAAAAATAAATGTTAATACAAATATCGTCATTAAACGTTATTTATATTTTTCTTTACCTAAGTTTTGTTAACGACAAAAGTAAATTTAATTTGTATAGAAGCTTAAAGTTTGTCAAGTTTAATAGATATTAAAACAAGCTTTTTTAAACAATATATTCTTCATTCAAGAATTTACATTTATGATTAGTGACATCTTGATATGACTCTAATCATTATGTATGATAGTAGTTTTAGAATATGTTAGGTTCTTAAAACCAAACACTACTTAAGTACTTGCATATTTCTAAAAATAGAAATACAACATATGACATCATGTGATGCATCATGGAAATCATTGGAAGATTTCATTAGATATTTTGTGGATTTGTACTCTTCATATCTTGCACAATCTCACTTAGATAGAGTTGACTTTGGCAAGATTTGATATCTTGGTCGTCGACCCAAGGTACCAAATTGGTACATAGGAACCCTTTTAATGGTTCCGTCCGTGGAGCTCTTGTCCATTTTGGCTATAAATAGCAATGCCAAGCCAAGTAGTTTTTCATTCCTTTCCACTATACTCTCATACATATCTTCTCTCTAACCTTTCTAACTCAGTTTCATATCATAGTAGTGATCTCTTTTGTAGCAAAGAAGATCAAGTCACATTCAAGCTTCAAACGTGAAGTTGGAAGTCTTGTTTGTTTAGTGTTGTATGATCTAGTGTTGATTCATACTTCATTGTTGTATTAAACCATCATAATCTTGTGAGTGTGAGTGGTTAGTATTTTAGTCCTCAAAATACATTGTGTGTGGGAGTAGTTGTACCCTTGAAAGAACTCCGATCTAGCTTAGTGTCGGAAATTGTGCAAGCGAAGTGTAAAGGTTTTCTCCGCCGGTGAAAGGAGCTTGTTGACTAGTGAAGTTAAACTCGAAAGTGTGAGACTCGGGGAGTGGAGTAGGGCAAGGAAATAGAGTCCTTGTAGACCGAACTACTATAAACAACTTGTTGTGATTTGATCATTTCTTTCCTTATTTACTCTTTACATATTACTTGCATATTTCATCAACATATCCAAAGATCAATATCAATTGATCTTTCAATAAGTTTCAAAACAAAGTTTTTAATTGGTAAACTATTCAACCCCCCTTCTAGTTTTCAACAATAAAGTTTGCAAACTTGTCAAGTCCCTATATGGCCTAAAACAAGCTCCCAGGAAATGGAATGAAAAACTTGTCAGTGTTTTAAAGGAAAATAATTTTGCTCAATCGGTCAATGATCATTCTTTGTTCACCAAAACAGAGAATAACAAGTTTATTACTCTGCTTGTTTATGTGGATGATATAGTCCTCACTGGAAACTGTATTGATGAGATAAACCTATTCAAAGAGTTTCTAAAATCAAAATTTCATATCAAAGACTTGGGAAACTTAAAATACTTTCTTGGTATTGAGGTTTTAAAACTGAATGACATTTGTCTCACCCAAAGAAAATATTGTCTTGAACTCCTCAAAGAATTTGGTCTTTTTGGGTGCAAACCTGTGTCCACTCCTATGGAACCCAACTCTGTCCTTCCATACATTCCCACTGCTGATGATCCCTTACTTGTCAACATCACTGGTTATCGGTTACTTGGGAAACTTATCTATCTCACCCATACAAGACCGACATCTCATACTCAGCCATTGTCTCGGCACAATATATGCATTCTCTTAAATCTCACCTAGAATGTGCCCTCAATGTTCTCGAGATATCTAAAAGGAGCTCGTGAAAAGGTCTAAGGTACAATTTCAAAGAACTCAAAATCATCTTGAAGGATATAGTGATGCAGATTGCCAAATGCAAGAAAACCAAAAATGCACATGTGTTATTGTGTTTTCTTTAATGATTGTTTGATCTCATGGAAAAGTAAAAACAAAATACTCTTTCAAAATCTTCCACGTAAGAGTATAGATCTATGTCTACTGCCGCTCTGTGAAATCATATGGATCCAAAAAATCTTAAAAGATCTAAAAGTTGATATCGATCTCCTGTTAATCTTTTTTGTGATAACAAATCTACTTTACAACTTGCTGTCAATCCTGTTTTCCATGAAAGATCAAAACACTTTGAAATTGATGTTCACTTCATCGGGAAAAAATTGCAAGAGGTGTTATAAGTGCCAAAAAGATTGACTCTTCAAACCAAACTGCAGACATACTTACAAAGAACCTCCCTGTTTATCAGCATAAATTTTTGTGTGAAAAATTGATATTGTTTGATATGTTTGCCCATCAGATTAAGGGGGAATGTTAAATTTTGGGGTATTAATTTGTGGCAAACATGTCACTCTATCAATTGCTAATGACTTTCAAGTTATGATCATTGCAGACTATTACAGGGTTAATCATGGACAAAACATAAATGGTTTAAAGTTCCAAGACGTTCATTTCTGCTGAAGCTTCTTGTTTCTCACGATGAGTCATTTATAGCCGAGGGTCTTAGTGTATCTTTATCTCCTATTTAATAAGTCCCTTAATCTAGGGTTACACACTTGAGTGTGCGATCATTTTCTCACACTCTACTCTTCTCTTTGATCATTTCACTGATCTTGTCTCTTCTTTGTATTTGTATGATTATTGTCTCATTGACATTAATTTAATCTTCTAACATCTTGGATACTATTGTTGATATAATCTAAGCCGACTATTGAGGCTTAGGTTTGAATAAAAGTTCTTCGGTTTACTTGTTGTTGTTGATACTATCGCACAACATTTATAGAAGAAGTGCAAGATGATCCCGGAATGAATGGGGACGTAATCATGATGCACCTAGCAATACAAATGCTCAAGTTGAAGAACCTTCAAGTGTTCGTAGTAGTAAGAGTATACGCCAAATGGTAATTTGTGAGCTTTCCACGATGAAATCACTTTCTCATAGAGAAAGGTTTAAAGCAATGGACATAATAACAAGTAACCCTTGCCATGTGACAAATTTCTGGGGTTTGGGCCAAGAAGAGAGACTAGATTGGGTCATGTTTATGTTGCAATACTAATTTCTTGTAGAAAACAGGAGAAAGTTGAGATTAGGAGAGGAATGAGATTGTGAGAGAACGTTAAGGTATGAACTTTTTAACGTATGGGTGCGTGCACTTTCTTTATCAAAACAAGTAAATGAACCATGTTTCTTTAATCATTTCTTGTGTGTTAGACTTGTAATCTTTTTCGGTCTTTGAAGCATAACTTGTAGTAATTGTTTGCACATAATCATAATCATGCTAGCTAGCTAAAACAATGATATTCAAGTAACAAATATATGGGACAAATAAAAGAGAGGCTGATTTAAAGTGTTAGAATCATTCAAAATATTTATTCATCAAGATAAAATATTCTAAGATGCTAATCAATCTACGGCTGTTTGGTGCAATCAGTAGGCTTAAAAGAAACCTTTCGATTTACCAAATCATACCCAACCAACATATTTCGTTGCATTAAATTTCCAAATATAGCCAAGCCATCCATACAAGTTACTGAATGCCAAGCAATTCACGCCCTTTGCATTTCGAGAAACATTCTCGGGTGGCACCACAACATTTGCCCCAGTGAACCTGAACGTCATGGTGGGTACACGGCCAAAGTTCAAGTTCTTGTAGCAAAATTCAAAACCCCATTGTGGCATATCAAAACCAAGACCGATTACATTGGTTATACTCGCGATCAAATCAGAATAGAACTCATCAGGGATATATGTTAGTGTTGTCCCCGAGTCTATGATAATGTTACCCTTCTCAGCACGTATTTTCGACAAGGATCCTTTTGCTGACACCTTGTGTTTTCCAACCAATATGCTTTCTAATGTAAGGAAGTAGAAAGTCGAGGGTTCTTTCTTAATAAGAGGAGTTGAAACAACATTCGGCCCTGCAACAATGGCATGCGTTCCAAAGTGAATTCTGCTTGTTTTTCGATTGTTAGTATATGGAATCAAACAATACGAAAATTTTCCGTTAACCACGGATTGTAGTTGGTTAATTATAGAAAGCTGGCCGCCGCCAAGACCAACGATACCACTAATTTCTTTCTTAAATGTACCTTCATTATCATGACCACAACCAAAAGCAACATTGTTAACAGGGGTCGGTCCAAACCTAAAGGTATCGACCGCAAGATCCCCTATCGTGAAGGCCGACCGATCCCCGTAACTCATTTTGTAATGACATATATTTTTCGAGTCACACGGTAACTGATCTTTACCCAAGGCTTTACAACCTTTTGATTGACAAGGTAGTAATCGATAAGTGGATGAATTAGAAGGTACAAGGAGAGGTCCTACTTGCTTGTAACAATTCTTACAAGGCTTACATTGGGCCCACGTAAGATCTGACCCAGTGTCAGCAATTCCAAAAACTTTTACCGGTGGAGTACCGATACTAATCAACATTAAATATTCTCCCGAAGCCGCGGAAATATCTACATCAATTGAAGCAACTTTTGAGGTAAGACCCGCCTCTTTGAGAGACGGAAGCTCTCAAAGTAGACCAAGAATAGCATTTTAAGACGGTCTAACCGAAGGCATGGTCAGAAAGGTGATTGTGGAGAGTCTCGATCGATAAGATCAAGGGAAAAACCACCATTGATTTGGTTAGGTTTAGAAAGAGAACTCGAGATGTTGATTAAAACAAAGACAAGAGCAAGAGTTTTCATGACTACTGGTAAAATTATTATATGAAGCTTAAACGAAAATTTGTTCAATATTTATAGACTAAACTACGTTCACAAAAATAAAATTCATTAGCTGTATCACCAAAAATAAAATCAATTGCAACTATTATCAATATTCATATATTTTAATATTGATATTGATATTGATACCCAAATATATGTTTTAAGTTGCATATGATACGTATCATTTTTATGGATCAAGTTCTTAAGTATTGGCATTTCATTTACATTAGGAAAAGATTTGTGCACTTTCATCTTCATTCTAACTTTTGCGTGGATGTGATTATGGTAAACGATATTAAGACTTTGAAAAACATACAACTCCACAAGATATGAACTATTTCTTCATCTCCTACTCTTACAATGAGAAGAAAAAGAAATCGAACGAAAATAAAATATATTAGTGTATAATTAATTAAATGGCCTAATAGAAAATATAACTTTTATATATAACAAAGGGTATTTTTTTATTATTTTTTTATAAATTTTATTTTAAGTTTCAATCCTCTCATCTTTTTCTCTGCATGTTTTTTACTCTCCTTATCTTTTCTTTCATTTCTAAAATCTTTTCTTTCATTTCAAAAACTCATGAATACATATTGACTAAAATTTTCACCAATCTTGGTTTGTATCAAAATGGTTTGTTCCCTAATCTTAAATCATGTCAAATTTCAAAAACAACTTTCATTATATAGTCAAACAAATACATTAATGTTTATCATTATTGTCGTTTTATCCGTAATATTTCATATATAACTTGTCACGTTATCTATAATGCAGGACGGAACGGGGTTCTCGCGGTTTCGTGGAATCCCATGAATTCTTTCGATTTAGTGTTAATTTTTGAAAAAAACATGTATTTTTTTCTAAATTAATCTTAAATACATCCGGTCCATCGAAATGTGTTTCTAAAATCTCCGATTACAAGGTAATATGTTCATTTATTTATCGTTTATAATAAATTCTTCGATTTCATTCACTTTTTATCTCTATTATATTACGGTTGAAAATTTTTTGTGCACCCGGTCATATTTTGTATCTTCGTTTAAATTTACACTATCATACATTTAAACTTTGTTTATCGTGTATATTTTGTGGCTATTTTACCCACTCTGTTAATAAAAGTATTAATAAGTTATATGGTAAAATAGTTACAAAATACATATAATAGACGAAATTTAAAAGTACGATTTTATAAAAGCACCAAGCAAGAAGGATACAGAAATCTAGAAAAGTGATAAATTACCTATTTTTTTTACTAATTATTTTATTTTATTTTTTTTTAATTTTAGTAAACATGAGGGACAAAACCAATAAAAAAATAAATAATACTTTGAAGTGTTAAATCCCTGAAATGATAAGAGTTTAGTGGCTTTTACTTAAGATCACCTCTCAAATATGAAATATCCCTAATACCACAACTGTAATGTAACCATCAAAACCCTAAAAGTTAGCATTCACATTCAAACTTCATTTTGTTGCATGTGTAATGTTGTATGTATTTTTAGGCCTTTTTAACTGTAATATAAAGTTGCTTGCCTTTTTGAATTTTAATTGAGTGTTGGTGTTGGTTTTTAAATTCTTCTAGGGTACCAACCAATGGGCAAAAGAAAAAAAGTTATATTATTCTGCCAATTTGGTGATGAGTTCATGTTTAGCACACTAAAGGGCATCAAGTTTTATCATGGAGGAGATGTAAAGTCCCTGAAAATAGCCCAAGGAACCACATTTTCCTAATTCAAATTACTTGTGGCGAAAAGATGTTCTCTCGACCATCAAACACTTTCTTTCGATCTATTCGCAGGGACAGGATTTAAGTATCATACTTTAGACAACGACAAGGATCTCGCTAAATTTATTCAGTCTTGTGAATTTGCAGCGCAACTGTTTGTTTATGGAACACCCGTCAAGAGGTACAACTATCTGTACGTTTGTTCAAATTTGTTTACATTTCATACATTTAACTTGATAGATGGAGATGAAACATAACTCCCATTGATATGTAAATGGGTTCAAAATTGTGATTGGTACCTAAAGCATATCCATCTTTAACTGCAGGAACACGGGTCATGATGACGAGGAGTCTATTAGCAAGAGTCCTGATAGTGAGGAGAAGGTAGAAAGATCCAACTAACCTATTCTTCTACATATATGTTACGTACACTAAGACAAGCATGCATCACCAATGTGCACACTAAATTTGCTGCATTCGTCCCATATTGCTTTTATGCTTGCCTTTTAGCTGGGCTAACAGGCCTTTTGCTCCTTTAAGTCCCGTTATTCACCCTTTTTTCTGTTTACCATTACACTGAGTAAAACTGTAAAGGTTTGTAGTTGCAGTGTCCATGACTTGTTGCATTGTAATTGACTGATTGGTGTTTTGTTTCTGTAGGTATACGACCCAATGGGCAAAAGAATAGTTGTAGCATACTGCCAATTTGGTGGTGACTTCGTGCTTCACCCACTATTTGTAGCCGGTTATTGTGGAAGCGATGTTGATGTTAAGGGGTTAAAATTACTCGAAGGGACCACATTAACCGATTTCAAATTACTTGTGGCAAAACCATTTTCTCTCAACTATGAAACAGTTACTCTTAACTATCAATTGCCATTGCTAGGAAACCATTATGCACCTATAGAGGACGACAAGGATGTCGATAAAATGATTCAAACTTGTGGACTCGCACTGCAAGTGTTTGTTTTTGGAACACCAGTCGACATGAAAACCAGGTAACGTGTGATGTATTTGGTACACATCAAATTTGGTTCACCTTGAACACTTGAATATTATCTCATCGAGTTTATTTATTTAATTATTTACTGCATGTCAAATTACATATTCAATATTGTAATCACACTACTCATTTTTAACCACAAGAACATATATGGGTACCAATGATGATCTTATTTTTACTCTACTTTTATGCAGCTGCTAAACAAAAGCTTATTCACGAGAAAGCTGTTGGATCCAGTGGGACATGTTGACAAGAAGAGGAAAGGTAAAGCTCCTTCACAAGCCAATTGAATGCCACAAGTCACCATTTTCATCCGGCTCAAATGGCTTTGATAGGATCGATGGAATGTATTTGTAACACCCCGATCTTTATAAGTTTCATAAATAGACTTATATATATCTTGTAGAAAAATTATAAAGGTCCTTATGATTATATTTTATAAAGATAAGGACTTAGAATGCAAGATAGTTAATAAAAAGGACTAACGATGCAAAAGACTTAACGACAAGGACTAACCTCGCCAAATTTTGAAACTTACATGATAAGCTTAAGTAGCTTACCTTAAGAAAAAGAAAACTCAGAATTCTCTCATAACAAAACACATATGTATGTGTTGGAGGCGGTACGTGGCTTTCATAGAACAAAAGGAGGGAAAATCATTAGTAAATTTCATTATCATATCATTAAGACAAGAATTATAGGAAGGGTTACAAGGGTTTCAAGAATCAAGATGTTATCAAGAAGTTTCAACTTGTTTATATGGTTTTTCCTTCAATTCAAGGTATGATGATAAACTAGTGTATAAGAATGAATTCATGTTATAAGGTTATATTAAATTAAGTTTATGAAAACCTAGTTCTGATTGTGATGAATCATGATGTAATTAGAATTAAAAGTATTATTTTTATGATATAAATATGTTAGGAATCATGTACCCAAGTTATGGTTAATGATATAGAAAGATTCATGATGCTAGTTGTTGTTGATGATGAAGTATGTCTAGTTAAGGAGTGTTTGGAACAAGCTTATTAAGTGCTTAATTTAGCAAGATAGCTTATGGGCCTGATGAAATATGATCTTAACAAGTTAAATAAGCTCTGATATAAGTTTAGTGAATAGTAGAATAGCTTATCATAAGTTTTGGGTCGTTTTGGTGATATTTTAATTTGGGATAGCAAGGTTTTTCGAAAATGTGCGACTTAGAAGGGCTGTGGAGAATTAACCGTTCGTCGGATTAAGATGAGGTCTAAACGAAAGTTGTAGCTCTCTGAGTGTACTTTAATTGTTATTCTTTAAGTTTTGGCTCGTTTGGAAGTTAAATTAGTATAAAGTGCAAAATACAGCAGCAACCCGGAAATTCTGCACTTAGAGTGTTTTTGTAAAAGTGTGTTTCATGATGAAATAGCACCTTATATGATCATGTTTAAGTTATTTAGACCTAATATATGTTAGATAAATGTCTTAGCAAGTTCTAATAGCATTAGAATGGTTATCATGTGAGTAGGTACTCGTGGGAAGCTTGTGGATCACTAAACAAGACTTAGAGGTGAGTAACGGTTCATTAGCTTCATGTTAATAGATTAAACATGATGATGGAACTTGTGCAAGGTTTCGGAGATAGCCGAAGCAATCCATGAATAGTATTATCACAAGAAGCATGATTTGACAAGTTTAGAGTGCCCAAGAAACGCACTAAAAGTCAAGTAGCGTGACTAAGAAGTGCATAATGTAGAACTCCCATAGTAGCATCCTAAGTGGATGACACATGCTTTTATAGTAGCATCCTAAGTGGATGACCAAGCATTCTATGTGGATGATCCGTGCTTGAAAAGCACTTACGTCCTCGATGGACGACCCATATCGAAAAGCAACGCATAATAAATTTAGAAGCCGTTAGAAGAGTACTTTCGTTGGGGAAGTTCTCACTCATAGCGGGACGACTAAGCATCGTCTAGTCGAATGCACGCGCTCGATATCATTTCATGATTAAGAATTCAGAATAAGTCTCAGACTCATGTATAAGTAGTAAGACTATAAGTCGTACCATTTATAGCATTTGAAATACATTTATGTTCAGAATTGCAAGTGTCAATTCATATATAGCTCTAGATCCAGAACTATGCTTATACACCCATGCGTAAGCTCAAATAGACTATAGCTCATGTTTGAGATTCAGATTTAGATATAGACTGGACCGTTTACTCACTAAGTCATCGACTTACCGCTTCAGATTTCCATGTTTTGCAGGTTAAGTCTTAAGGACGTCGGGGCTTCTATATTAAGAAGATGACTTAGGAGATCGGCAATGCTTCGCTTTTAGGTGACGAGCATCTCAACCATACTTTGTTATTCAACTTGTTAACGCCCCAAAACTTTATTATTTAGAGTGGAATCATATAAGTCATGTTTTGATATTAATGTATAAATAATTATAACATGTATTTGAAATTGAGTCAAAATAGGGGTGTTTGGGTTAACACCCGACTCACAAATTTTACTTCCGATACCAAATTTAAGTACCACATTTATGTATTATATAATTAAGATTCGTTTAATTCATAATTTTAGTTTAGTAGTTTTCACGAGTACAGATTGATACAGCGTATAGGACAGAACCTGTACGGCTTATCCAATGAAAAAAAAAAATTAATGTAAGATTACGGCCATTTCAGTATTCAGTGCCCTGTCTCTTAAGTTTTTCTGGCTGAACTGATAAGTAGTTATGGAATAATGATAATCATCCTATGTAGGACAGACAACCTAATGTTATCGATATTACTTCCTTTCAATCTCTCCTTTTCATTCTAGCTGTCTTTAATTTGCATTGTTCAGCGAGTTTTTTCTCCCAAAAACTAAAATCGAATTTTTTTTTTTTTCAAACATTATTTTCTTCTTCTGTTCGCTTTGTGTTCCAACGTCTCTCTTCATTTTCTCGGCATTCTAGCAATATGAAATTGTAACTTTGAGTATGAATAGGAAATGAATGGTTGTTATTTTCAAATATATTCTTGATCTGTTTTGTGTATGAACTACGGGTATCGTTTGCCGCACATTGAGACGGGTTTTTATGACATACTTCATCCTTTTCAAAATGATTTCTCTTAAACGAAAAACATATAATTTTAAAATTCTATAATCGTTTTACTTTTACAGAATAAAATCTTAACTATTTAGCGCAGCACAACGCTTCCCGCTCTGTCATCAAAATATTAATCTGAGCACGAGGTAGCTACCACATTTGCACCACGTCAGATTTTTGTGATGATGTTTACCGCATCAATGCCCATTAGGGGGGCCGCAACCCCTCTCGGCCCCTTATATGTTCCGTCCTTGTGTAATGTAACCATCAAAACCCTTATATGTTGCATGTGTAATGTTGTATGTATTTTAGCCCTTTTAACTGTAATATAAAGTTGCTTGCTTTTTTGAGTTTTAATTGAGTGTTGGTGTAGGTTTTTCTTCTAGGGTACTAACCAATGGGATTAAGAAATTGTATTTTATTATTCTGCTCATTTGGTGGTGAGTTGAAGCCACTATATGGCATCAAGGTTTAATGTGGAGGACGTGTAAAGGCCCTTTGAAGTACCCAAAGGAATCACATTTACCGAATTCAAATTACTTGTATTAAAAGATGTTCTCTCGACCATCAAACACTTTCTTTCGAGTATCTATTTGCAGGGCCAGGTTTCAAATATGAACCTTTAGACAACGACAAGGTTCTCGACAAATTGATGCAGACTTGTGAATATGCAGTGCAGCTGTTTGTTGCTGGAACACCCGTCAACAGGTAAAACTTGAGTATATTTTTATTATTGGTTGCATGCTGTGTCAAGTACGTTTACAGGTTTATACCATCTGTTTTTCAAATTCGCTACATTTCATACATAACTCCCATTGTTTAGGAACACGTACGGGTCATGATGACGAGGAGTCTATTGGAAAGAGTACATATAAAGTGGAGAAGGTAGAAAGATCCAGCTAACCTATTCTTCTACATATATGTTACACTAAGACAACCATCTCCAATTTTCACACCTAAACACTAAATTTGGGGCATTCGTCCCATATTGCTTCATTATGCGTTTCTTGCCTTTTAGTTGGGCTAACCGGCCTTTTGCTCCTTTAAGTGGCGTTATTCACCCTTTTTTCTGTTTATCACATCTTGTTACATTGAGTAAAAAGACCTTTAAGGTTTGTAGTTGCAGTGTCCATGACTTTTTGCATTGTAATTGACTGATTGGTGTTCTGTTTATGTAGGTATAATGCACCCAATGGGCAAAGAATAGCTGTAGCATACTGCCAATTTGGTGGTGACTTTGTGTTACACCCGCTATTTGGAGCCCAGTGTTATTGT